>APFE031148212.1:115983-130886 GCA_000404065.3 Pinus taeda | reverse complement strand
CATTAATTTCATTACATTAATTGTCTCTCAGAAATGGTGATGATTTAAGAAAATAACTAACCTAAAAACATGATGTAATGTTCCTTTTTCTCGTGTTCTTTATGACATGGATAGGACGGACTTTCAAAGTTGGGGGTAGACAGGTGACATGTGCATGTTGGTGTCATCAGCATGCCCAAGGGTGCTTGGAGGGGTTTTGAGGAATTTTTAGGGGGTATGATAGAATTCGCTTGACATATTTGGGTTTTGAGGAATTTTTATGGGGTATGATGGCATTCGCTTGACATTTTCATCATCATGAGGAGTTCCGCACATCTTGCTTTTTGTTCTGTGAATTTCTGCTAATTCCCATAGGGTTATTGTTGGGCATAACTTAATTAATTATGCTCAAGTTTTCATTCCCAGAGGAATATTTGATAGAACACCTTGTAATCACTGGTTGGAAATGAAATGAAAAGATCTATGGGATGGGATGCTGAGAAGTGATTTCTAGTGGCCGGAGAGAGGATGGTGGGAAATTTACCATTTTCCTTGATTAAAAATGACTTTAAATAGTTATTTAATTAAGGAAAAATAATTAATTGGAAGAAAAGCGCAAAAGTGAATTAAGTAGTGTACGATTTAGTGGTGTGGACGAGCATCATGTGAATTTCTCTCCTCTAACGAGTAATAAATGACTCAGTTGTTAGTAGCATGCAAGTGAACCAGTGGTGTAATGGGTGAATCCTGGTGATTGGGTAAGCAAGTGGAGAAGCGGTGGGTGACGTGCTTCTAATTCGCGATGGATTGGAGTGGATGGGTGGTATCAAGATGGGATGAAATAGAGTTAGATAGATCTAGTTTCTCGATTTGCTACTATGTGGATGGATACCACAGATTAATAGTGCATGGATGAGCAGCCTATAGGTGAACCAATAGTGGTAGTAATGGGTGAATCGTGGCATTGGGAGTGAGGAGCATCCCAAGTTGGCATCTGTAGGAGAATACTAGGATGATCAGACCATATCTGAGATTGAGGCGCTGCTAAAAGAAGATTAGGATCTGTTTCCATAGAGTTTGTGATCTAGGCTTCGACTGCTCTAAGAAAGTCATGTAGCGAGAGAGATGGAGGCAAACCCCTTCTTTAACTCAAACTAGAACTCAATCTGCTTCATCTGGGTCAGGTACTTGTTCTCAAACATCAAGAGATGTTGTAAGGTATGGAATTGAGCGAGGTGCCACCATATTGACTTCTTATGTTGCGTATGTTGCTGGATTAACTAATGAAATGGGTGAATGTGCCTATGCCTATGTTACTTAAAAAAGGTAAATTGAATCTGTGTTTAGAAATGGATGGGCAAAATAGAGAAATGTTAATGTAGAAAGGAGGATAGAGATGGACTAAATGGAACTAGCTGATATAAAAGACTAAACGGAACTAACAAACTGAGCCCAAACCTTACCTCTGCTATATCATAGATGAGATAGATTCTCATTTGCCTGTAATGATGGAACGGAACGAATCCTGCTTTTCTAATTAGCTGAACTTCTTGTTTATCATGCACGATGGAACTGATTGGATTGAGGTCCTGTAATTATGGACTGAGGTTACTAAATCCGAATGATAATCATATTAGTTAGTTAGTGGATTTTCCTATCATGATGTTAGGTTACTAATGAAATTGATTGATATTTATCATCCTATAATGAATGATAGCCTAGGATTCCATCAGCTTTTCAAACATCCTTGCGAAAGTTTGTTTCAAAGAGATATCCACTTTAATAAACTAAAAGTAACTTCAAATGAACTGAAAGTGAAAGATAAAACATAAACTTTCAAATATAGAGTAAGTCTAACTATATTGTAAAATACATTATAATGCTTCACCATTATAATGTTATTAAATCAATGTCTTATAGTAATATTATATATGTTGTAATAGGAAATATATTATTATTATAATTTTGTATTTAATTCAATTATTCTTATAGCTCTAGCTTTATAGGATTTATAATATCTAAAATTTATGCTACGCTAACCAGTTTACAGACTATGCCAGCGTTTACACCCTGAAGAAATGCGATTATGTGGTGCAGGGAGATGATTTGAGAGCGAGACGAGACCATTAACTAATTATTGACTTTATATAGTCTAGTGGGCTTCTCACACTGAGAAAGTTTTTAACCTATTCTACAAAGTCTAGGCCAGTAACTACACTCTCTTTGTCGAACTTGTTACAGTTAGCTATGCGTGTCGGCGGAAAGGTTGTTTCGTCACCTCTATAGTAGTGTCCACCTCAAATTATCATGTTTTTCTAGAGCATAATACCTGTGCACATAATTTATTGGCTGCATGTTTTTCTAGTGCATACCACCTATGCACATAAATCATTGGCTGCATGCACAGATAGTGTAACATGTCAAATTCGCTTTAACTTTGTGATTGTTGTGCCTAGGTATCAACTTCAGCAGGACCAATGAGTCGCCTGTGGCATTGCCATTATCGCCTACGTTGTAAGCAAGACATGAAAGCCCTTTTAGTCACGCACCATCTCCTTATAATTTCATGGAATATGCAGGCCGAGGGCACAACTCTACCTTCAGGTTGCTCGTAGGTCTCAGCTGAACACAATAGAGCCAGTGAGAAGAAGGTAAGTTGTCGCTAGGACCTAGTGGAGGTTGCTCCGTCGTACGAAATAAGGAACTATGCTGGCAATGTATGCGTATCCATAGCTCCATGAGGCCTTGAACCAACCAGTTCTAGTTTCATTTTTTCTGCCTTTGGTCCCTTCTACTCGTGGTCCATATGAAGACCTTGAACCAACTACTACCATCTCGCCCAGTACCAGTGGTATACCAAATAGTCCGGCAGTAGTAGCTCGAGAGCCATGTTTTGAGGTGCAAAATCAAAGCAAGTAGTTCCACTAGCAATAGTTCAAGTTGTAGCAAGGGTAGACCATCAATTAATTGTTCTTCCCTTCCCTGTATTAGGTGAGGTGGGTGAGGTCCTGAAGGCTCCTAGCATCTGTAAAAAGAAAAAAGTTTCAAGGTGACTGGCCACAGAGGTTACAAATACGGGGACTGAAGCAAAGGTAGCCGAAGTTACAGATACGGGGGCAGAAGCAAAGGTAGCCGATAGGTGCAGTTCTTTAGCCAATTTATATGGTATTTGAGTGCTGTTTGAAGAGGTATAATAGCATATGAGGTGATTTTTTGAAGGCGAGGCACAATATTTACACTAATATTGAGCCTCCTCGTACTAGTGCAGGAGAGTTGGGTGGTGGGGGAGAAGAGGCAGCTAAGCTAAGCTCATTGATCCTGCGGGGCCCGAGCCATATCATAGACCATCCTAGGACTAAGGAACAACTCTAACAGTTAGGCTTCAAGAGGTCATCTACACTAAAGGAAAGGCAGTTAGTCCTTATATTCTCTGAGGAGCCCATATACTAGTATTCATCACACATTCTTACTTGTCTTAGCAGCTTTTTCTCGCACTTTCAAAGAAACGAAGCTAATGGCTCCAGCAGCAAAAGGAAAATTGACAGAAGTAGCTTGCCTCCTGCAACAAAAGGAAAATAGAAACAAACTGGAAAGCTAGAAAATGTTGCATGAAGACATGTATTACTCTTCATGAATCATTAATGTTAATGTTAACATTTTTCTTTCTCTTATTCTGTCTATGAAGCCAAGCTAATGCCTCCTGCAACAAAAGGAAAATACATAGAAGTAGCTTGCCTCCTGCTACAGAAGGAAAATAGAAAGAAGCTAGAAAGCTGGAAAATTTTGCATGAAGATAGGTATTACTCTTCATGAATCATTAATGTTAACATCTGTCTTTCTCTTATTTTGTCTTCTCTATCTGCTCTTATTTACAGTTTAGATGGGGAGATGTGCATTCGCTTATAACCTTATCCTTTATATGCAAAATAGATAAGCATACCTTGATTGTGATAAATCAATGCCTCCAGCAATGCCTTCAGCAAGGAAAGAATGCCTCTGCGACAAAATGCCCCAACAAAGATAGGGAAGCTGAAGCCTACAACAGAAAATCAACTTCCAGGCATGGCGGAAGCAGCTAGCCATCAACTTCGAGGCATGTGGTAAGCGATCAACTTCCAGGCATGTCGGAAGCGGTCATGTTATTGAATTGTTGAACTCCCCTTTCATGCATCACCACTGGTATGCTCGACAACTGATAACAACATGCACCACCCCCTGGCAGCTGGCAACTGTTGCACCTGGCACCTCAACTTCAACATGCACCACATGGCAACTTCAATGCACAATTTGACAACTATGGGAACTTGCTTTAGCTTACCATCATAGCATTTAATATCTGTTAAACTGTGAAACTAATGCTAGCATAAGTTTACACTATGAAACATAGTGAAACAGATTTCCGAAATAAGTACACATAATATATGATTTTGGCCTCTCCGCCTCGAGAAGAGGCCAAATAAGATGGTGAAACTATATGCCTCTGAAAACCTTGATTTATAAGTGACAGGGACTAAAAACAAACAGGTGAGTTAATGGAATAACATCACTAACCGATCACTATATTCCCTGGCCATTGCCAAATGACAGGGACTAAAAATAAGGTCACTATACCACGGGTGGTCTGCTACATCAATCAATTTCTCATTGACTAAAAACAAAGCAGAAAGTGAGTCATCATCATCGCTTGAAACACTTGGCTCAAGATATTGTGTTAAATGTAATGCCAAGTCCCGTACCTTTATGGGTTTGGAATTTGAAATTGTGAAATCATGTTCTGATATCTTGGCGAGCCAATGTGCAAGTTCTCTTGAAAGCAAAGTTTGTGATGGGAGGAATTTAACCCTAGGGAAAGAGAGTTTAACATGTGTGTTTGCCAAGAATGTAATTTCTGAATTTCTCCATGGCTTTTACCAAAAAAAATGTATGTTTCTCAATGAAAGAACACCTAAACTCTTAGTTAAACAAGCTTTGACTCATACACATAGTAAGATTTTCTCTGTTAAAGATAACACATATGGTAGCTTTATATTTATTTAGGTTTTAATTTTTCCCAATAATACAAATATTAGAGACATTGTATCACTATATTCTTTTATGAAAATGTTTTGTTATGAAAATTATTGACTTTCTAGATTCACATATTTACTTGTAATTTACTTTTATTATTTTTATGAAATGTTTATTTAATTTATAATTGTTAATTAAAATAAAGCATTTACTTTTGATTTGTTTGCATATGCTACACTCAACATTATTCTGATCAAAATTGTAACCATTATTTTGAAATTTTTTATCAACAACTTTTTTTATTTATTTGTACTTAACTTCTTTTGAATTTTTATTTGTTATCAATTTCAGTTTTTTATTCTTTGATCGTCAACTTTCTTTGGTTTAATCCAAATCACTCGAAATGTTCAATCTCTCTGCCACACGGTCAATGAAGGCGGGAAAGCAGAGTAATCTCATGAAGGTAGCCATGACAGTGATCCTAGTTAAAGGCGACAGAGTTTCCGTTTGGGCTATCAGTTTGAAAGGTGAAAGTGCCGTGATAATGATGAATGAAAAAAAAAATGTTAGTGCTGAAGTATTGAATTCCGAATTTCATGAATATGGTATAAAAGAGCAGTGGATCTCGAACAAAACGAAGTATAGCACTTGGATCCATCTACATTATATTAACCATACAAATATCAATATCGATGCTGCTAGTCCAGTTATCTGAATTCTTCTTGATTCCACCGACGGCATGCCTGTGTAGCACACACCGATTTCAGAGAAGAAACCGCTTAGGCATCCACGTGGGATTCCCTGAAAGATGTAATGAACGACGCTTGGTCCAGTTGGTTTTTTTCCAGGCCCCTCGGGTGACCCAGCTATCCGCATTCTACAGGATCGAATGGACATTCATCGGCTGGTTCAATGGGTACCCACGCCCACGTCCTGGCAGTTCTTGAACAAACAGGTCGGTACCTCGTCTACAAAAAATCTGAGCTGATAAAACACACATCACACCAAAGGCTCTGTTTAAAATTACGTAATACACTTACCTGGTCTCTGGTTTAAACCAGGAATAATGGTTTAGGTGCGCTCTAATTTCGAATACTTTGAAGTCACCATAATTTCTACTTCCATCCTCTTCTCGTTTAATGTAGAGCAGTAACAAGAGATTGGGTGGTTACTGGGCCCATCCTCGACGATACATCTTTCACGCCTTGGCATAACCCTTGAAAGAAATTTCCGATAATAACTTTCAACGTTTCCAGAACCTGCGAAAACGAAGACGGCTTTGGGAATGTTATCTAAGGAAGTCAAATTTCATGGGAATTTTAAGATTACCTACCTTGGGAGAAAACTCCACAGTTTAATGAAATAAAATCGTATTTTTGTTTAGCATTCTTCGTTTCCATCTCATCCTCCTTCCTGGTTTTCCGAATCATGTCGTATGAGGGCAAGGTTAAGGAGGCGGCCCTAACTCTGGATGAGTTTACCCAATAATAGGGGTGCTCCTATTCATTCAGGCCCTTCTTGGAAAGCGATAAAGAAGAGAGCACACTGGAAACACCATCCAGATTCTGAGGCGTTGTTCTGCTTTTTTTGATGCATGTGCTCGTGTTTCTTCTTACACCTCCATTCCCAAATTTCAATTAAATTTCAATACCGTTAGCGTTACAATAATCAAAACAAACAGAATTAAATTTCAAATACAACAAAGACTCCTCTATACGCTTGACAAACACACATCCAAATACAAAAGCAATTCTTCCCTTGTATTGTTGTTGTCATCTGCAATCCTAAGAGTGGATTGTCATTTCAAAGAAACAAGAGAAGGCATTTACAGATAATACTTCTCCTCTCTTCTCATCTTCCATTATCATTTTCAGATGAATATGAAAAGGAAAGGAGAGGAGGAGTAGTACCCCATGATGCTTTCTATTGTTGTGGTTGCCATCTGCAATCTTATACAAAGGTTCATTGTTGTTTCTCGTGTTCTTTATGACATGGATAGGATAGACTTTTAGAGTTGGGGGTAGACAGGTGACATGTGCATGTTGGTGTCATCAGCATGCCCAAGGGTGCTTGGAGGGGTTTTGAGGAATTTTTAGGGGGTATGATAGAATTCGCTTGACATATTTGGGTTTCGAGGAATTTTTATGGGGTATGATGGCATTCGCTTGACATTTTCATCATCATGAGGAGTTCCGCACATCTTGCTTTTTGTTCTGTGAATTTCCGCTAATTCCCATAGGGTTATTGTTGGGCATAACTTAATTAATTATGCTCAAGTTTTCATTCCCAGAGGAATATTTGATAGAACACCTTGTAATCGCTGGTTGGAATTGAAATGAAAAGATCTATGGGATGGGACGCTGAGAAGTGATTTCTAGTGGCCGGAGAGAGGATGGTGGGCAATTTACCATTTTCCTTGATTAAAAATGACTTTAAATAGTTATTTAATTAAGGAAAAATAATTAATTGGAAGAAAAGCGCAAAAGTGAATTAAGTAGTGTACGATTTAGTGGTGTGGACGAGCATCATGTGAATTTCTCTCCTCTAATGAGTAATAAATGACTCAGTTGTTAGTAGCATGCGAGTGAACCAGCGGTGTAATGGGTGAATCCTGGTGATTGGGTAAGCAAGTGGAGAAGCAGTGGGTTACGTGCTTCTGATTCGCAATGGATTGGAGCAGATGGGTGGTATCAACATGGGCTGAACTAGAGTTAGATAGATCCAGTTTCTTGATTTGCTACTACATGGATGGATACCACAGATTAATAGTGCATGGATGAGCAGCCTGTAGGTGACCCAGTAGTGGTAGTAATGGGTGAATCGTGGCATTGGGACTGAGGAGCATCCCAAGTTGGCATCTGTAGGAGAATACTAGGATGAGCAGACCATATCTGAGATTAAGGCGCTGCTAAAAGAAGATTAGGATCTGTTTCCGTAGAGTTTGTGATCTAGGCTTTGACTGCTCTAGGCAAGTCATGTAGCGAGAGAGATGGAGGCACAGCCCTTCTTTAACTCAAACTAGAACTCAATCTGCTTCATCTGGGTGAGGTACTGGTTCTCAAACATCAAGAGATGTCGTAAGGTATGGAATTGAGCGAGGTGCCACCATATTGACTTCTTATGTTGCGTATGTTGCTGGATTAACTAATGAAATGGGTGAATGTGCCTATGCCTATGTTAATTAAAAAAGGTAAATTGAATCTATGTTTAGAAATGGATGGGCAAAATAGAGAAATGTTAATGTAGAAAGGAGGATAGAAACGGACTAAATGGAACTAGCTGATATAAAAGACTAAACGGAACTAACAAATCGAGCCCAAACCTTATCTCTGCTATATCATAGATGAGATAGATTCTCATTTGCATGTAATGATGGAACGAAACGAATCTTGCTTGTCTAATTAGCTGAGCTTCCTGTTTATCATGCACGATGGAACTGATTGGATTGAGGTCGTGTAATTATGTATCGAGGTTACTAAATCCGAATGATAATCATATTAGTTAGTTAGTGGATTTTCCTATCATGATGTTAGGTTACTAATGAAATTGATTGATATTTATCATCCTATAATGAATGATAGCCTAGGATTCCATCAGCTTTTCAAACGTCCTTGCAAAAGTCCGTTTCAAAGAGATATCCACTTTAATAAACTAAAAGTAACTTCAAATGAACTGAAAGTGAAAGATAAAACATAAACTTTCAAATATAGAGTAAGTCTAACTATATTGTAAAATACATTATAATGCTTCACCATTATAATATTATTAAATCAATGTCTTATAGTAATATTATATATGTTGTAATAGGAAATATATTATTATTATAATTTTGTATTTAATTCAATTATTCTTATAGCTCTAGCTTTATAGGATTTATAATATCTAAAATTTATGCTACGCTAACCAGTTTACAGACTATGCTAGCTTTTACACCCTGAAGAAATGCGATTATGTGGTGCAGGGAGATGATTTGAGAGTGAGATGAGACCATTAACTAATTATTGACTTTATATAGTCTAGTGGGCTTCTCACACTGAGAAATTTATGAACATATTCTACAAAGTCTGGGCCTGTAACTACACTGTCTTTGTCGAACTTGTTGCAGTTAGCTATGCATGTCCATGAAAGGTTGTTCCGTCACCTCTATAGTAGTGTCCACCTCCAATTATCATGTTTTTCCAGAGCATAACACCTGTGCACATAATTTATTGGCTACATGTTTTTCTAGAGCATAACACCTATGCACATAAATCATTGGCTACATGCACAGATAGTGTAACATGTCAAATTCGCTTTAACTTTGTGATTGTTGTGCCTAGGTATCAACTTCAGCAGGACCAATGAGTGGTCTCTAGCATTGCCATTATCGCCTACGTTGTAAGCAAGACCTGAAAGCCCTTTCAGTCACGCACCAGCTCCTTAGAATTTCATGGAATATGTAGGCCAAGGGCACAACTCTACCTTCAAGTTGCTTGTAGGTCTCAGCTGAACACAATAGAGCCAATGAGAAGAAGGTAAGCTGTCGCTAGGACCTAGTGGAGGTTGCTCCGTCGTACGAAATAAGGAACTATGCTGGCAATGTATGCGTATCCATAGCTCCATGAGGCCTTGAACCAACCAGTTCTAGTTTCATTTCTTCTGCTTGTGGTTCATATGAAGACCTTGAACCAACAACTACCATCTCGCCCAGTACCAACGGTATACCAAATAGTCCGACAGTAGTCGAGAGCCATGTTTTGAGGTGCAAAATCAAAGCAAGTAGTTCCACTAGCAATAGTTCAAGATGTAGCGAGGGTAGACCATCAATTAATTTTTCTTCCCTTCCCTGTATTAGGTGAGGTGGGTGAGGTCCTGAAGGCTCCTAGCTTCTGTAAAAAGCAAAAAGTTTCAAGGTGATTGGCCATAGAGGTTACAAATAAGGGGACTGAAGCAAAGGTAGCCGAAGTTACAGATACGGGGGCAGAAGCAAAGATAGCCGATAGGTGCAGTTCTTTAGCTAATTTATATGGTATTTGAGTGCTGTTTGAAGAGGTATAACAACATATGAGGTGCTTTTTTGAAGGCGAGGCACAATATTTACACTAATGTTGAGCCTCCTCGTACTAGTGCAGGAGAGTTGGGTGGTGGGGGAGAAGAGGCAGCTAAGCTAAGCTCATTGATCCTGCGGAGCCCGAGCCGTATCATAGATCGTCCTAGGACTAAGGAACAACTCTAACAGTTAGACTTCAAGAGGTCATCTACACTAAAGGAAAGGCAATTAGTCCTTATATTCTCAGAGGAGCCCATATACTAGTATTCATCAGACATTCTTACTTGTCTTAGAAGCTTTTTTTCGCACTTTCGAAGAACCGAAGCTAATGGCTCCAGCAGCAAAAGGAACATAGACAAAATTAGCTTGCCTCCTACAACAAAAGGAAAATAGAAAGAAGCTAGAAAGCTAGAAAATGTTGCATGAAGACATGTATTACTCTTCATTAATCATTAATGTTAATGTTAACATTTTTCTTTCTCTTATTCTGTCTGTGAAGCCAAGCTAATGCCTCCTGCAAAAAAAAGAAAATAGATAGAAGTAGCTTGCCTCCTACTACAAAAGGATAATAGAAAAAAGCTAGAAAGCTGGAAAATGTTGCATGAAGATAGGTATTACTATTCATGAATCATTAATGTTAATGTCTGTCTTTCTCTTATTATGTCTTCTCTGTCTGCTCTTATTTACAGTTCAGATGGGGAGATATGCATTCGCTTATAACCTTATCCTTTATATGTAAAACAGATAAGCATACCTTGATTGTGATAAATCAGTGCCTCCAGCAATGCCTTCAGCAAGGAAAGAATGCCTCTGCATCAAAATTCCCCAACAAAGATAGGGAAGCTGAAGCCTACATCAGAAAATCAACTTCCAGGTATGGCGGAAGCAGCTAGCCATCTACTTCGAGGCATGTGGGAAGCCATCTGCTTCTAGGCATGTGGGAAGCGGTCATGTTATTGAATTGTTGAATTCCCATTTCGTGCATCACCACTGGTATGCTCGACAACTGATAACAACATGCACCACACCCTGGCAGCTGTTGCACCTAGCACCTCAACTTCAACATGCACCACATGGCAACTTCAATGCACCATTTGACAACTATGGGAACTTGCTTTAGCTTACCATCATAGCATTTAATATCTGTTAAACTGTGAAACTAATGCTAGCATTAGTTTACACTATGAAACATAGTGAAACAGATTTCCGAAATAAGTACACATAATATATGATTTTGGCCTCTCCGCCTCGAGAAGAGGCCAAATAAGATGGTGAAACTATATGCCTCTAAAAAATTTGATTTATAAGTGACAGGAACTAAAAACAAACAGGTGAATTAATGGAATAACATCGCTAACCGATCGCTATAGTCCCTGGCCATTGCCAAATGATAGGGACTAAAAATAAGGTCACTATACCATGGGTGGTCTGCTACATCAATCAATTGCTCATTGACTAAAAACAAAGCAGAAAGTGAGTCATCATCATCGCTTGAAACACTTGGCTCAAGATATTGTGTTAAATGTAGTGCCAGGTCCAATACCTTTATGGGTTTGGAATTTGAAATTCTGAAATCATGTTCTGATATCTTGGCGAGCCAATGTGCAAGTTCTCTTGAAAGCAAAGTTTGTGATGGGAGGAATTTAACCCCAGGGAAAGAGAGTTTAACATGTGTGTTTGCCAGGAATGTAATTTCTGAATTTCTCCATGGATTTTACCAAAGAAAATGTATGTTTCTCAATGAAAGAACACCTAAACTCTTAGTTAAACAAGCTTTGACTCATACACATAGTAGGATTTTCTCTGTTAAAGATAACACGTATGTAGCTTTACATTTATTTAGGTTTTAATTTTTCCCAATAATACAAATATTAGAGACATTGTATCACTATATTCTTTTATGAAAATGTTTTGTTATGAAAATTATTGACTTTCTAGATTCACATATTTACTTGTAATTTACTTTTATTATTTTTATGAAATGTTTATTTAATTTATAATTGTTAATTAAAATAAAGCATTTACTTTTGATTTGTTTGCATATGCTACACTCAACATTATTCTGATCAAAATTGTAACCATTATTTTGAAATTTTTTATCAACAACTTTTTTTATTTATTTGTACTTAACTTCTTTTGAATTTTTATTTGTTATCAATTTCAGTTTTTTATTCTTTGATCGTCAACTTTCTTTGGTTTAATCCAAATCACTCGAAATGTTCAATCTCTCTGCCACACGGTCAATGAAGGCGGGAAAGCAGAGTAATCTCATGAAGGTAGCCATGACAGTGATCCTAGTTAAAGGCGACAGAGTTTCCGTTTGGGCTATCAGTTTGAAAGGTGAAAGTGCCGTGATAATGATGAATGAAAAAAAAAATGTTAGTGCTGAAGTATTGAATTCCGAATTTCATGAATATGGTATAAAAGAGCAGTGGATCTCGAACAAAACGAAGTATAGCACTTGGATCCATCTACATTATATTAACCATACAAATATCAATATCGATGCTGCTAGTCCAGTTATCTGAATTCTTCTTGATTCCACCGACGGCATGCCTGTGTAGCACACACCGATTTCAGAGAAGAAACCGCTTAGGCATCCACGTGGGATTCCCTGAAAGATGTAATGAACGACGCTTGGTCCAGTTGGTTTTTTTCCAGGCCCCTCGGGTGACCCAGCTATCCGCATTCTACAGGATCGAATGGACATTCATCGGCTGGTTCAATGGGTACCCACGCCCACGTCCTGGCAGTTCTTGAACAAACAGGTCGGTACCTCGTCTACAAAAAATCTGAGCTGATAAAACACACATCACACCAAAGGCTCTGTTTAAAATTATGTAATACACTTACCTGGTCTCTGGTTTAAACCAGGAATAATGGTTTAGGTGCGCTCTAATTTGAAATTCAAATTTCAAATACTTTGAAGTCACCATAATTTCGAATTCCATCCTCTTCTCGTTTAATGTAGAGCAGTAACAAGAGATTGGGTGGTTACTGGGCCCATCCTCGACGATACATCTTTCACGCCTTGGCATAATCGTTGAACGAAATTTCTGATAATAACTTTCAACGTTTCCAGAACCTGCGAAAACGAAGATGACTTCGGGAATGTTACCTAAGGCACTAAAATTTCATGGGAATTTTAAGATTACCTACCTTGGGAGAAAACTCCAGAGTCTAATGAAATAAAATCGTATTTTTGTTTAGCATTCTTCGTTTCCATCTCATCTTCCTTCCTGGTTTTCCGAATCATGGCGTATGAGGGCGAGGTTAAGGAGGCGGCCCTAACTCTGGATGAGTTTACCCAATAATAGGGGTGCTCCTATTCATTCAAGCCCTTCTTGGAAAGCAATAAAGAAGAGAGCACAATGAAAACTGCTTCGTCTTCAGTGCTCACACTATCCAGATTCTCAGGCGTTGTTCTTGTTGGGGATTTTTCTGGTAAAATCCCAAAAGCAAACAATTAACTGAATACAGAGCAATGTTCTGTTTTTCTCCTCAGAATCTTTTGCACAGGGAAGCAAATAAAATTTCTGAGAACAGAGATTTTTCACACCAATAAAACCTTTATATTCATTAATAAAACACCTGATACATATTTCTTCCTCTTTCTCAGAGGGATTCACCAAAACCAAAATTACTCTACCTCTGTTACAAATGATTTTTACACTGTTGTGTAAAATCTTCATTCACATTTACTGCTGTAAAAGAGCTTTTACATTTACTACTGTAGAATAAAAACTCTTACATGGGTTTACTGCTAAAGAAAATTTTTCACATTCACTCCTGTGTGAAATTTTTCATTACATTCGACCTGCTGAGTTTTCGAATTGCATATTCGAATAAAAAAAATCATGTGCTTTTACACATTACAAAACCCTCTGCCTTCGCAGTGCTGTGCGATCCTCACATAATACAAAATGCATAGCATATGCACTGCTGTGCATTCACAGTTTTCACTTGTTATTTCCTTTGTTGCCACACGCCCTCTATTACATCCCGTGTGCAATGCTTAAAAGTCAACACACAAAAACTATATAAAGCATATATTTCATATGAGTTAACAAAAAAAATATAATACTACATGCCGTATGAAAACTTAAAGATTTTACCTAGGACTATGACAGATTCATTAAATGCATTAAATGAAACGTGCGGTAAAAACAAAACTAATGTTCTGGCAGGTTGAATAAGATCTATGTCCGTTGACTTGATCAGACGCAATTCGGGTCCTATAGCCACACAACCCAAATGATGTTTAATGTCCGGGGAATGGCAGTATTGGTGTTGTACACTGGACGTGTGGCAGCAAGTCGGGGTGTTCGGAGGCCCTCTGACAAATACTGCTTTGTGCGAAAAGTAGTGCAAACAAAACTTGTTTTCGGAAGTGGTTTTGCGAATTAAATGCCGCGGGGCTGTTCAGCTGTTACGGCAGTTGAAATTACGATTTCAACACTCCCCTTTAATTTCAACTGTTGGGTTATCAGTCATATCCAAACATTTTCTCAAAAACTCGAATCTTTTTTGGTCCAATGGCTTTGTCAGAATGTCTGCTACCTGTTCCTAAGTCCTGCAATGTTCTAAGATAATTTCTCCATTGCTCACCAATTCCCTGATGTAATGAAACCTCGTGTCAATGTGTTTCGTTCTCTTATGAAACACTGAATTCTTGGATAATGCAATCGCTGAGCTATTGTCACAAAAAATCACTGTTGCTTTTGCCTGCTCTTGGCCTAAGCTCCTCAACATCCTTCTCATCCAAACTGCTTGACACGTTGTTGCTGTAGCTGCCACATATTCAGCCTCTGCTGTAGACAATGCTACAATGGACTGCTTCTTAGAAGCCCATGAAATGGCTCCTGAACCCATGTGAAAAACATAACCG
>APFE031148212.1:76338-114112 GCA_000404065.3 Pinus taeda | reverse complement strand
TTCAATTTGCACACTTTGTGCTCTTCCCCTTTCTTCTCATAGCCTAGAGGTTGTTCAACATAAACCTCTTCCTTTAACACTCCATTTAGGAATGCTGACTTCACGTCCATTTGGTAGACTTTCCATTTGTTTTGTGCTGCTATGGACAGCACTGCTCTCACGCTTTCCATTCTTGCAACCGGTGCAAAAGTCTCCTCATAATCTCTCCCATACTGCTGCTTGTACCCTTTGACAACCAGCCTTGCCTTGTGCCTTTCTATCTTGCCTTCAGCATTGCTCTTGGTCTTGTAAATCCATTTCACTCCAATGACTTCTTTACCTTTTGGTAGCTCAACCAAATCCCATGTTTTGTTTCTTTCTATGGCATTCATCTCCTCATCCATAGCTTCTATCCATTTCTTATCTTTAATTACTTCCTCGAAATGAATAGGATCATCAACATGACAAAACAAGGCAAATAAGGAATTCATTCCTTCATCATAAATATCACTTAGATTTCTAAACTTCTTACCTCTTTCATTTGGTGTGCAAGTGCTTGAAGACGCACTTGAATTTCCTCCTTGTGGTGTGCTTGGAGAAGCACTCTCATTTATCCTCAATGGTGTCCCTTGCTGTCTTTGTGTTGGCACTGCTGTTTGGAGATGTATTTCAGCCACCTCCTCATCATCTTCATCATGAGACAAACAGTTTTTAACATTCACTATTTTCTCTATGCTTCCATCCCAAGCTTCCTCTTCAATGAATTGAACATCTCTGCTGATGGAAAACTTCTTGGTAGATGGGATATACAACCTGTAGGCTTTGGATTCCTCACTGTATCCAATGAAAAGACATTTCTCCCCTTTGCTGTACAACTTCCTCCTTAGCTGATCTGGAATGTGTGCATAGGCCACACATCCAAAAATTCTCATGTGGGTGACTCCTTGCTTTCTCCCACTCCATGATTCTTCTAGCACTCTATTCATCACTGCTTTTGTAGGACACCTGTTCAGAATATACATTGCACAATTTACAGCTTCAGCCCAATAGTCATTTGACAAATGCTTTGCCTTCAACATGCTTCTTGCCATATCCATGATGGTTCTGTTCTTCCTTTCAGCAACTTTATTTTGCTGTGGGGTGTACCTTGCTATAAATTGTTTATGAATTCCATTTTCTCTGCAAAATCTTAGGAATTCCTTGGAGATATTCTCACCTCCTTTATCAGTTCTCAAAACTTTGATATGCAGCCCGCTTTGGCTTTGAAATTTCTGAACTTCTCAAACACTTCACTTTTGTTTTTAAGAAAATAGACCCAAGTCTTTCTTGTAAAATCATCAATAAAAGTTATGAAATATTGGCTGCCAGCTAATGATGGAGCTTGCATCGGTCCACATACATCTGAGTGGACAATCTCTAAGGGTGCTTTTGCCCTTATGCATTTCCCTGATGGAAAGCTTTCTCTGTGTTGTTTTCCCAATATGCACCCTTCACAAAGGCTGTCCGGTTTCTCTATCAATGGTAATCCTTACCATCCCTTTTCTGCTCAACAAATTAAGACCTCCAAAGTTGAGATGTCCAAATCTCAAGTGCCACAACCAATTTTCATACTTTGGCACGCTTTGGAAAGCCTCTTGGGTAACTGCTGCAATTAATTCTTTGTTTTTCAAATCTGCCCTTATTCTGAGAGGGAACATCCTGTTCCTTGTCATCTTCACTTTAGCAATACATCTTTTGTTGGGTGCTATATCCATGATGGTGCATACATCATTCTTAAAGAAAACATTGTACCCTTATGGACAAGTTGTCCAATACTCAAGAGGTTACATCTCATTCCAGGGACATAGTAGACATCTGCTATGGTTTTCTTTTCACCCTTCTTTGTAAATATTTTGACTTCTCCTTTTCCCATAACAGAAATTTTTCTATCAGTCCCAAGTGTAACTTCTGATTTCACGTTTTGATCTAAGGCAGAAAACAGGGCTATGTTTCCTATCATATGGTTGCTGCAACCTGAGTCTAAAAACCATAAGTCTTCACTGTTTGTTTCAGCCATGTTACAAGCTAACAACACATTATCTTCACTGATCTTTTCTCTAGTGACATTGGCATTTGGTCTATTACTCATATCATGCTGCTTCTTCCTACATTCACTGGCATAGTGCCCATATTTTTTGCAGTAATAACATTAGATATTGGATTTTTCATACCTTTGTCCTTGAGCATGATGTTTTCCTCTTTGTTGGTTGCTGCCTTGGCCTTGGTTCTGATTCAGATTGCTGCCTCTTCCTTGAGCATTTGCTGGACTATTCCTTCCACTTTTGTTTTGGCTTCTGCCTCTTCCTCTCTTATTTCCTCTGCCTTGACCTCTTCCTCTTCCAAAGGACGTCTGGGTCTTGAAGGCTTGCTCTAGAGATGATTTTTCATTTCTACTCAACCTCTCCTCATGTGTTATCAGTGATGCGTGGAGTTCATCAACTGAAAAGTTTGAGAGATCCTTTGTCTTTTCTATGGTGGTGACAATCACATCAAACTTTGAGGGTAGGACCCTCAAAAGTTTCTCCACAATCCTCCTTTCTTCAAGAACTTCTCCATGAGTCCTCATCTGTGTGACCAATCCAATCACATGTGTGAAGAATGAGTCAATATTGTCTGACTCTTTCATGTTCAGATTTTCAAAATCTCTCCTCACCAACTGTAGTTTTGCTATCTTCACCTTCTCCATGCCTTGATAGGCTGTTTTGAGAATTTGCCATGCTTCTTTGGATGTCTTAGCTGCTTCTATCCTTGGAAACACACTCTGGTCCACTGCTTGATACAAAAATACAAGGGATTTTGAATCCTTCTTCCTATTGCTCTTCAGTAGATCTTTCTCTGCCTGAGTTAATCTATTAAACTCATTTTCATCTGCTGGTTCTTCAAAACCATCTTGAACTAATTCCCATAAATCTTGGCAGGCAAACAGGGCTCTCATGGTTATTGCCTGATAGTCATAGTTTTTCCCATTGAACTGTGGGAATTGAGGATTAAACATACCCATGCTGGTGCTGGTGCTGGCCCTTCTAGCACTCTTTAACTATGCTATAAAATGCTTGATTGTGTATTTAAAATACTGATTGTTTCTTCAGCAGTAACACAAAAAAAACTGAGAAATACCTGGTTCCTTTTGCCTGAGACTTCACTTTGCTGGAGAAGATTTACTGCTGCAACAAAATGAACCTTCCTTGAGTTTCTTGAACACCTTCAAAGAGCCTAAACATGCTCTGATACCACTATTGGGGATTTTTCTGGTAAAATCCCAAAAACAAACAATTAACTGAATACACAGCAATGCTCTGTTTTTCTCCTCAGGATCTTTTGCACAGGGAAGCAAATAAAATTTCTGAGAACAGTGATTTTTCACACCAATAAAACCTTTATATTCATTAATAAAAAGCCTGATACATATTTCTTCCTCTTTCTCAGAGGGATTCACCAAAAAAAAAATTACTCTGCCTCTGTTACAAATTATTTTTACACTGTTGTGTAAAATCTTCATTCACATTTACTGCTGTAAAAGAGCTTTTACATTTACTGCTGTAGAATAAAAACTCTTACATGGGTTTACTGCTAAAGAAAATTTTTCACATTCACTCCTGTGTGAAATTTTTCATTAGAGTTTTTGAATTGCATATTTGAATTAAAAAAATCACGTGCTTTTACACATTACAAAATCCTCTGCCTTTTGTTCTGCCTTCGCACTGTTGTGCGATCCTCACATAAAATACAAAATGCATAGCATATGCACTGCTGTGCATTCACAGTTTTCACTTGTTATTTTCTTTGCTGTGGCACACCCTCTATTACATCCTATGTGAAATACTTAAAAGTAAACACACAAAAACTATATAAAGCATACATTTCATATGAGTTAACAAAAAAAATATAATACTGCATGCCGTATGAAAACTTAAAGATTTTACCTACGACTATGAAAGATTCATTAAATGCATTAAATGAAACGTGCGGTAAAAACAAAACTAATGTTTTGGCAGGTTGAATAAGATCCATGTCCGTTGACTTTGATCGGATGCAATTTGGGTCCTACAGCCACACAACCCAAACGATGTTTAATGTCCGGGGAATGGGCAGTATTGGTGTTGTACACTGGGCGCGTGGCAGCAGGTCAGGGTGTTCAGAAGCCCTCTGACAAATACTGCTTTGTGGGAAAAGTGGTGCAAACAAAACTTGTTTTCGGAAGTGGTTTTGCGAATTAAATGACGCGGGGCTATTCAGCTGTTACGGCAGTTGAAATTACGATTTCAACAGTTCTGCTTCTTCTAATGCATGTGATCGTGTTTCTTCTTAGACACCTATTCTCAAAAATTAAATTTCAATACCGTAAACCTTACAATAATCAAAACAAATAGAATTAAATTTCAAATACAACCAAGACTCCTCTATATGCTTGACAAACACACATCCAAATACAAAAGCAATTCTAAAATATAATTCAAATTGTCGTTCCCTTGTATTGTTGTCATCATCTGCAATCCTAGCAGTGAATTGTCGTTTCAAAGAAATAAGAGAGGGCATCTACAGATAATACTTCTCCTCTCTTCTCATCTTCCATTATCATTTTCAGATCAATATGAAAAGGAAAGGAGAGGAGCAGTAGTACACCATGATGCTTTCTATTGTTGTGATTGCCATCTGCAATCTTCTACACATTAAAATCCACACAATCCGACATTAAAGGTTCATTATTGTGCCTTACACCTTCTGCAAAGCTCCGTATATAATATATATATATATATAATATCTTCTTCCTGCATGGATTAAAGAGCACCATAAAATCTCTCTGACTCTCAGTCCTCTGCGTTAAACTGAAGAGCGCGCTCTCTCCTCTCCCTGTTCTCACACCATAAAATCCCTTTGACTCTCTGTCCTCTGCTTTAAACTGCAGAGCTCTCTCTCTCCTCTCCCAGTTTTCGCAAATACACGTTAGTTAAACTGACCTAAACCGACGAAGTCTCTCGGCCCTCTTCTAGTTTTGGCAAACACACGTGAGTTAAACTGAATACCTCTATCAGTACAAAAATATCTTTATTTTTTTTTATAATCAATAAATAAAAAATTGAAATAATTTGAAGAAAAAAATTCAATTTTATTTGGGTAAAAGTTTTGCCAAAAAGTAATTAGGTCCTGGAAAAGAATTAAACATTGCAGCTGATTATGGTTAAAAAAATCCGTCCTCAAAAATTCACAATTTAATTGATTATGATACTTTTTAATAATAATTTTAATATATGTTATATTAACCAGGTTAATTGTCTAAACTTGCAGGTATTTACACTTCATTAATATATTATTTGAGATTTTCAAATAAACTATTAAACTTTATTATAAAATTTTGATAATTTTTAAGATATATTAAATACATAATTCATTTAATATAATGTTAATTTAAATTTTAGTTCAAATTTATATTGATGAATCAAAAAATATATATTTTATGATATTAAAATAACAGTGATAATAATTGTATGCTCCTACATGAGTTTCGTTTTGAATTGTATGCTCCTACATAGCTAATGGTTGATTTGGAAGAGTTATGGATGATAGCACATTTGTCGATAAATAAATGAGTTGACCTGCTCGAGGGTGTCTTGTGTCTTGCTCAAGCTGTTGAACGAACATCTCCTCCTTTGTCTGCGAGTGCATCTGATTGATTTGATCCCTCTTATATTGACTTGATCGCTCTTATATTGACTTGATCCCCCCTCTTTTATAGCATGAGACAACCCAGCGGACCACCTTCTCTCAAGTTCTCTTACTGTCCCATCAACTATTTAAGGATGATCCTCTTCCAACTCTAAACTAGTTCGCTCGTCAAAATGCTAAGTAAATTTTCCATGCTCTGCCTCTTTTTTGCAAAACCTAAATGTCACAGGTCCCCTTCTCAAATTCTCCTGATTGTAATGCCTTCTTTGTCTCCTATTTGACATCAATTTGTAATTTTGTCTCCCTTGGTGGGCTTAACCATCAAACTTTAATGTATCAATCAAAAAATTCTAATTATTTTTGTTTTCAAACCTATAGAATGTAATACCTTTATGTCTTAACCACAATTTTCATAAATAAATAAATTCTAATTTGTATAATAATAATAATAATAATAATAATTTATTTTATTATTGTGTCTAGAGGTGCTCTACAAGGATGTATAGGAGATATATATATAGATGTAATGTAAGAAAGTAAACATTTTAAAATATTGTTCAATTTATAATATGTAAAAGATTTGTAAAAATTTAGTAATAAAAGATTAAAAGTAATATAGAGGGAAATATGGAGAAATGTTGTAGTTTTTACAAAAAATTAAATGTATTAAACTAATAAAATTCAATTTGTTATAAGTTAAGATCGATTTTACCTTATAAATTAAAATAATGGTTTTGTAACCATATTTAAATTTAATCAATATGCACGTAAAAACTTTAATACTCACAATAAGCTTACAATATAAAAATATTTTTAACCATGGATATTCACAACCACTTATTAACTTGTAAATAAACTTTATTACAATACCGTGGGCTAATGCAGTGGCTCATCAATACAACATGCCCAAAACCCATCTCTCATTTTACAATCAAATATTTTATAAATACTTTATTTGAATTTAATTTATAACATTTTTAATCAAATCTAAAAGAAAAAAATATAATTAATATTTAAACACCTATCACATTAAAATATATAGTATATATATAGTAGCTAATAATTAAGATACATTTTAAGTTAAAATAATAATTTACCATATAAGTTAAATAATAATTTTGTAACTATATTTAATTTTCATTAATGATGATGATGATGATGATGTGATGGTTAACGTCCACTGAGACCAAACTTTGGTCTATCAGACCTAAAGAAATAAATAATTTAGTTTGATTTAAGATTTTATTTCTATGCTTAAAAAGCTTATAGAGAAGCCTCCCAAGCTCACTATAATTTTGACATCATAAAAGGCTAGGAAGGTCACTATTGCGACAAAGATTATGAAAACTGAGATCTAATGTGATTGTATGCGGGACACTCTAAGAGGAAGTGGCTTTCATCCTCAATGTTCCTATTATCACAAAGATGACATATCCTTTCCATCCATGGTGTTTTAGGAACTGCGCAACGCCCCGTTTCACTATGGAGCTCATGAGAGTTCATTCTAATCTTTGCTATATTAATTTTCTTCTTTGAGCTAGCTAAAACAGAGAGATACTTTTGATCTTCTAGGGTGGGGTTGATGACCTTCTTATAATAACTTAATTTTCTTTTAGCCACTAAATCTTTATCATACCACATTTTTCTTTGAACTTAGAAGTAACAATATTTTGAATGTTATTAATGCATCATTCTCGTTGATCCCCCAATGGTTTAACCAGGCCCTCATGTCTTTATACCACTCCCATTTGAGACTTTGTTGGTTTTGGCTGGAATTTAGAGCTAGCTTGGGAAGTCTATGATATCCTATGTTATTGAGCTTGTGCTTGTACAACAGAAGCCTAGTTATAGCTAGGTTTTCGATAGGGGAAAGACCTACTTCTATAAGGAGAATAGGGTAGGGTGTATTGCTTTTAATTTTTAGGTTATACGTTATAAAGTGCTTCTAGATTTGCTCAATCTTTCTCCAAGATTCTCAAGAGATGCTGCAACCCAAACCTCACATCCATATAAGATAACAAGAGTGACTAAGGTTTCAAAGAGGAACTCCTTTTTATCCCACATTACAAGGTTTTCCATTTTACAATTATTTTCAAGACCAAAGTAAGCTTTCCACCCCCCATTAATCCTTTTCTCAATGCTATAGTTCCAGTTGAGCTTGTGATGAATATTAATTCCTAGGTACTTGTAAGAATACACTTCCTCCAAGTTATTATTGTCATACATAAAATTAGCGTAGGTGTCCTTCTTGGATTTGATAATCATAACTTTTGCTTTGTCAATGTTAACAGTCATACCCATGTAGAGCAGAAATCCTTAAGAAGCCTAAGTTGCTTATCAAGATCAGATGGACACCTTGCGAGGAGAACAATATTGTTAGCATAGAGAAGAAGGATGACGACTATCCCAGCTAAGATCGTGCCAACACATCCTGCTTCCTCTAAATAACCTTCGAGCCAGCCAATGTAAATGCCAAATAGGGTAGGGGAGAGGGGTCAACCTTGTTTAACTCTGATATTACACTTAATATATTTCGACCACCCCTCATTGCTCTTTAGCTTGGCAATTTCATTCTCATATAATCTAATAGCGACAACTCTCAACTCGAAAGGAACCTTTATCTCTTCTAATCTATTCCAAAGGTTGTTTCTAGGAACCATATCAAATGCCTTTCTAATGTCCACAAAGCAACAAGAGAGATTGGATTTATCATCACGACATTCCTCCACAATGATCCTAAGCATTACGAGGTGGTTTGTTGTTGAGTGATGCCTTCTAAAACCCGCTTGGCCTTTAGCCCACTTATCTTCACTTTCAAGCCATATGCTCAACTTCTTTTCCAAAATAATACCATATAACTTAAGTAAGAGAGGGATGATCATAATTTTCTGATATTAGAGGGGTTATTTGTATCCCCATTTTTAAAAATAGGGATAATGAGGCTCTCACTCCATAACTTAGGGAACCCTTGCTTCACTGCTTCATTGAAAAGCTTGTGGATGCGGGGGATGAGGACAGAGACTCCAATTTTTAAGATTTTCGTCTGGTAACCTTAAATGTCCTTAGCTTTCCCATTAGCCAGGTGTTTAACCCCAAAATCAATGTCTTCTAGAGAGAAAACCTCTTTCGTTGTGGGCAGGTTTTCAAAGTTATCCATGACATTTGGAGATTCATAGAGCTTTTTAAGATAGGAATTCCAATCGTGTAAAGCAATTTTATTATTATCTTTAGTTTTCCTAGTTAGAATCTGCCTCCAAAATTTCTTAGGAGCTACTTTAGAGAGGTGTAAGAGATTCTCTTGTCTTTTACGAATGTATTGCCTCTTTTTTCTTTTAGTTAGGGCTTTGTATATTTTTATCTTGTCAATTTTAAGAGATTCATCAACAACTTCCTTAATAGCTCTCCTCACATTTTTACAGTCTTTGTCATACCATGGGTTGGTTTTTCTATTTCTTTTATTATTTCAAACTTCAATTGAGAACTTGTTAGTAAAATATGAGAGGGTTGTAATAAAATTATGGTAGAGGTCTTCTATGTTGTTTATACTAGATAAAGGAAGCAAATTAGTTTTTAATTCTTTTAGAAAGAGATCATTTTTATTTCTATCAAATATTAAGTTCTTTTGGATATAAGGATTATTTTCTATGGGATCTCTATGCATGACAAAGTTGAGAGTTATAAGTAAAGGCCTATGATCAGAGTTAGGCTCGTGATCATTTAAGATGTCAAGATTTATTATTTCGTTGTATAAAGGGAGATTGGAAATAACATAGTCTACCACGTTGCTACCAAGTCCATGGCTACAGGTCATCTGGCTAGAATTGGGCCACTTCTTTACACTGTTGCAAATTATGAGATCCTGAGCATTACAGAGGTTGACTAGTTCCGACCCAAACAGATTCTCCGTGAGGTCTTCAGAGCTCCTTTTGTACCTACTAGCCAGAGTAGGATCTTCATCCAACCAAAGAGGATTAGGGTTTGAATGATTGCTTAGAATAATAACTTGTTTGCTTGAAATTCGATTATTAAAGTCACCCATTAAAAGGATATTGCCTTCATTCCTTAGGCTAGAAATATCATACTCCAAACCATTGTAAAGACTATTTTTATCTAGATTCTTCTACTTATAGAAGTTAGAAGTTAGAAGTTAGAATAAACATATAGAAACTTAATACTCACAATATAACAATATTTTTAACCATGGATATTTACCCCCATTTTATCATAGATATTATTAAGTTGTGAATGAGCTTTGTTACAATAACATGGCTAATCTATTTTTCATTTCATAATCAAAATATTTCATAATTTTTTTTTTTAATTTAATTTTATAACACTTTTGCGTTGAAACACTCTAGAGGCCACTATTGTAAGATGTTGTAATGCATGTTTGTTGTTGTTTATTTATACATTTTGACTTGATCAATTTAACATTAAAAATATTAAAAATATATTAATTAAAACATAATTTTTGACTCAAATGAAATTACATAAAAATAAGAAATTAAAATGAAAAATAAAATAATAATTATAATAATTAGGTAAATTAAACTAGCGTAGATCCATTTTAATTTTGGATCTAAGCTCCCAAGGGATCAAATCTCTCGAAGTGCAAACTTTTCGTCAAATTTTGCAATCAAAAACCTTCCCTCAAACATTGCGCTCAAAAGAGTTTGCACCTCTAGAAATTTGATCCCTCTAGATTTGGTTATTTTAAAGTTGGATAAATGCCCAAGTTAAAATGAATCTAAAGATACTTAATAATTAAGGTTGAACTTTTTATATATAATTAAATTATATAATAATAAGGAATAGTTTAACTTTCTTAATTTAATTTGTATAAACCATATTTAAATTTTTCAAAAAAATGGTTTTCTCATAATATTAAGAATTTAACATATTTAATAATTCAAATTTACATTTTTATTATTTGTTTATTAAAATTGAAATAAAATTATTAAAAGAAATACTTCAAAAAAATAAACAAACTTAAAAGTTTATAAATTAAAAGTTAATTGTAATTATATCTCATTATAAAATTCAAATAAATTGTTGTTTCAAATGTCCGGCTTTATCTAATACATGGTGGACAAGATATGTAAAGATAAGAAACACTTGTGGGTTGTGGTATATAAAATTTAAAGGAGTTGTTTATAGTGTGTTTTTTTGGATTTCAAAAAATTGAGGTGAAATTTTGATTTGTGTTATTTAAAATTTAATTGAGGTGAATTTATTTTTTTTTATTATCAGCAATAAGGACGGGCTGTGAAATCTTGATTTGTGTTATTTAAAATGTTTTTTTTTAACTGTATAGAATCTTGCTTTGTATTATTTAAAATGTTAATTGAGGTGAAATCTTGATTTATGTTATTTAAAATGTTTTTTTTTACTATATTCTTGCTGGATTTTAGAAAAATTAAACCAGAAAAACTTCCAAAATATCTTACTAAAAACAACTCAAAATTAAATACAATCCTAAAAAATTACTTAATTAATAGAATTAATCACTCGTTAAGCTATCACGGCTAACATGCTAAATCAGTAGTTTAATCGATGGTGGCGAGTATACTAATTTTAAATAACGGTTTTTGCAATTTTATTGCGAAATTGATTATTTTAATATATAATGTTTATGGGTGGACGAAAAAATGGTTATATTTCACAAGCAACTACAAGTAATTTGCTAGCAGTGAACTCGAGGGATTCATTTTGATTGTGGTTTTAGATTATCACAATTTAGAGTTTAAATCCAAATATGTTAACATTATATACAATGTTGGTGCAATCAAAATTCCATTAAATTTTTTTAGTTATATTAATTATTAAGGTGAATAAGTAATTTATTTAAAAAAAATTCAATTGTACAGGTTTTTTTTGAAAAAATAATAAATTGAAAATTTTATATATATAATTTTACTCTTACATAATAATTGTCGGAAATAACTCTCAAATATATTTATTTATAGTTTATTTTTATCCTTTTTTATTTTGGCAAAGACTTCCTTAAATTTTAATGGAGAATAACTCATATATTAAAATTTATATGTCAAATTTATATATGAATACCATTTTTAATATACAATGATTTTTAGGTTAATGTAGATGGACATTAATAAATTTCATAAGCAATGAACACGTGATTATTTTTTTTTAATAGTGGGTGCATTTTTAACTAACTAAACACCAAGTACACTATCTAAACATTACAATTTATTCATTAAAATATATATTTTTTAATTTATTTATATTTTTCTAAATATTATTAATCATATTTATAAATCCATTGTTTTATATATATATATAATATATATAATATATATATATATATATATACAAGAGAGAGAGAGAGCGAGGAGAGAGAGAAGGTTGGTTTAAGGAAGCAGGAATGTGCCTGGCACAATCTTAGCTGGGATAGTCATCATCCTTCTTCCAGTTGACGATATTGTTCTTCTTGGAAGTATAAGTATAAATAAACTTATACTTCTTAAGGATTTCTGCTCTACCATGGGTATGGTTGTTAACACTCACAAAAAAGAAGTTATGATTATCAAATCCAAGAAGGACACTTACGCTAATTTTATGTATGACAATAGTAACTTGGAGGAAGTGTCTTTCTACAAGTACCTAGGAATTGATATTCATCACAAGCTCAACTTGAACTATAGCATTGATAAAAGGATTAATGGGGGATGGAAAGCTTATTTTGGTCTTGAAAATAATTGTAAAATGACAAACCTCATAATCTTGGATAGAAAGAAGTTCCTCTTTGAAACTTTAGTCACTCCGGTTCTCTTATATGAATGTGAGGTTTGGGGTTGTAGCATCTCTAGAGAATCCTGGAGAAAGATTGAGCAAATCCAAAAGCGTTTCATAACGTATAACCTCAAAATTAAAAGAAACACACCCTATCCTATTCTCCTCATAGAAGTGGGTCTTTCCCCTATCAAGAGCCTAGTTATGACTAGGCTTCTATTGTACAAGCACAAACTCAATAACATAAGAGACCATAGACTTCCTAAGCTAGCTTTAAATTCCAACCAAAATCACCTAAGGCTCAAATAAGGTTGGTATAAAGACACCAGGGCTTGGTTAAACCATTGGGAGATCGACTAGAATGTTGCATTGCAAAACATTAATAACATTAAAAATATTGTTACTTCTAAGTTCAAAGAAAAAATGTGGTGTGAGGAAGATTTAGCAGTTAAAAGAAAATTAAGATATTATAACGAGGTCATCAACCCCACCCTAGAAGATCAAAAGTATCTCTCTGTTTTAACTAGCTCAAAGAAGAAAATTAATATAGCCAAGATTAGAATGAACTCTCATGAGCTCCATAGTGAAATGACGTTGGCGAGCTCCTAAACACCATGGATGGAAGGGTTCTGCCATCTCTGTGAGAACATGAACATCGATGATGAAGATCACTTCCTCTTAGAGTGCCCCCAAGTACAACCACATTAGATCTCAGTTTCGAAATCTTTGCTGTAATATGGACCTTCCTAGCCTTTTACGTTGTCAAAATTACAGTGAGCTCGGGAGGCTTCTCTCCAAGCTTTTTGAGCATAGGAATAAAATCTTAAATCAAACTAAATAATTCATTTCTTTAGATCCCATAGACCAAAGTTTGGTCTCATTGGACGTTAACCACCACCATCATCATCAAAAATGTTAAACTGCTAAAATGCAATTTCAAAAATTTCAACAATAACTTTATTTATTAATACTAAAACTTAATTCTAATTTAAATAACATTTAATATATATATATATATATTATATAATATATATTATATATAAAATTAATTAATTTACTAAAATCATTCGATAATATTTGTAAGCACGATCATTTATGAAAATGCACTTCCAAAAATCTCAAAAATAACACTATTTATTATCACTAAAACTTAATTTGAAAGTAAATAATATTTATTCAATTAAATTACTCATAATAAAGAATTGAATCTATATCTCTATTGAATTAGTTTTATATTTTTTTCTTCATATATGAATACACATATGAAAGACATACACGTGTGTCGTTATATTGAATAGGTACGTAAAAGACATACATTTGTGTCTTCATAGAGAATAGGTAGATAAAAGACGTGTATGTTATTGTTATTGAGTAGGTACATAAAAGATATAAAGTGTGTTTTCATATAGAATAGGTTGATAAAAGGTGTGTCATTGTTATGTATTTATTATTTATAAAGCCAAGTAAATGGAACCACTAATAAATAGTAGATCATGTAGTAAAAGCTAAAAAATAGAAATAGGTGAAAATAGATTTTGAAGGTGAAATTAGAAAAGACCAGTATGTATGGTTAGTAAATTAAATTGAAGATTGTTTTAAATTAGAAATAGTAAGAGTATTGGCCATAACCAAAACCATATATTTTCCAATACCAACTATTAAAATGCAATTTTAATAAACCATATATTTTCCAATACCAACTATTAAAATGCAATTTTAATAAATCTATTAATAAAACTATGGTTGCTTTAAAATGTTAATACAAAAAACCCGGCCCCCAGTGCAACGCTTGCAGAGTGATTCTTTCGGCGCTCTCTTTTGTCTACAGTTTTCTTCAATGAAAGATATCCTCATGTCGCTGTACTGACAGCGGCTCTTTTTGTCTGCGGCATTAAATCGGACGAGCCCATTTCCTTTACAAAAGTTATTGATTCCACTTGAGAATTTAGTGATTGCCTTGCGGGGACTGCTGATCTTAGATCCATTAGCGGCCCACTCCTTCAGTTGTAGACATGAACCATTAGCGGCCCACTCCTTCAGTTGTAGACACGAAAGAGTGAATATCGAAGGGATTAGCATCCACGCTGTACAATTCTAGTTTGCTTTTTTGTTTGCATCGAAGAACTCGAAATGGTTTTCCCTAAAACCCTAATAAATGTAATATCCGGAGTATTTCTAAACTCTTTCAGTCCTGCCGCTCATGTACCTCCAACGTGAACCAACTATTACAAAATGTACGACACAGGCATTTTTGTGAAATGTGCACTAACGGGCGTACTATCGGACGGATGGGATATTGCGAGATAGCAACTTGATTCGACGAGCATATTTGAAGTGGATCCTCACCAAAATCTAATCAAATCATCCAAACGCAGACGGATCATAGTCATATAGATGGAACGTGATCATATCGAACACCGGGGCCACCCAGAAAGATGTCCTCTACGAAATTACCATAGCTGAAGTGGGAAATGATTTAGTTTTTATATCGATGTTAGTTTTAAGTTTTAATTCTATAGAAAATCATAATACAGTATTCTAATCATAATACAGTATTAGAATGATTGGTAAAAATAATAAAATAATATTATTATTATTTGGTGTTATTAGTTAATATTATTTTTGAGAATAGTAAATAAATATTTATATTAAGAGAAAATAGCTATAACAAAAATAATAACAAACTATTATCATATAAAATATTTCAATTTTACTTTAATTTATTTCTTTTTTAATATGAAAGGTATAAAAATAATATTAATTAATATGGAATTGTCATATAACATGCATATGTCATATTATTGATATTATATGATTTCTATGTAACCTTACATGTAATATTTAAAACAAAACTTTATTAGTAATAAAAATGTTTAGCGTCAAATAAATGTTTCAATGTCTATATTAAACAAGGGAGGCACTGGTGTGGCGGTAGTCCCTGGCGGTTTCTTGTTTTTGTGTATTCCATAGTTGTTCCATATTTTCTAAAAGCCTTACGCTTCAAAATAGGCATTAAAATCTACAATACCCCGACTTTTTTAACCTGACTTCTAAAATGAAGCGACTCGTTCATGACTGCCGCTATGAGAGGCCGATTAGAACTGATTACACATTAAATTGTGGTTCGGTTTTATATTTCTATATTATCACTTGTAATTGTAAATCGAGTGCACCCTCAATGCCAACGGAATAAGTGATTTAACGAATACCACCTTACGTTTTCCAATGCTCCCAACAGCTATAACGCACATAATTAATATTGCAAGTAGTGGGGTTATGTTGATTTTTTCGAGATGAAACTTAGTAATACATGCCAGCATTCCTAGTCTACCTTGGTCAGCTCGTACATTTTAAATGGTCTGGTTCGTTTTTCTCTTATAATTGACTATAAAATAGAGAGAGGTCAATTAATTTAGGAAAGAGAAAATTATAATATTAAATGGATTGTAACAAATATAATTTTATTCTTGGTACATAGTGTAACAATTCGCTGGAAAATGGAACACAATAAAAACCGTGAATCAAGTGTAGGAATTCATGATTATATAAAGATTCATAGATTAATCAAACCATCAACATTTACTAAAATTAACTACTAATTACTGTTCTTATTAAAATTTGATCATTATAAATTTTACAACGTGAGATGGAGCCCAAATCTCATGTGCATCTAAACCCAAGTATTACTTGGTTACTGGACCAGTTAGGAATAGACAGCTGGTATAACATAACAGGCTTCGACAATGAACTGTCGTCATTAATAAAAAAATTTCGGAACATTTTATGTCCAGAGAGGGACAAAGTAAGCCTGTTCTGGAACAAAAACTGTGAATCAATACTGACCACTCTAAGAAGCAGATAGAAAGCCATTATAACTCAGTAAAGTATTTAAATTAAAAATAAAAATAAAAAAATTGTTATTAATAAATATAAATCAAAACGCCACATTTAACACAATGATATTAGATATTTTCGACAGATGGTAACCATGGCTGCATACTTTCACACGTACACCACAAGAGTTTATGCTCAGACCACTTGTCTACAACGATGATCCACAAGAGTTTATGCTCAGACCACTTGTCTACAACGATGATCCACATGTATGTTTGTTGTTATTTTTCCTGTTAACAACAAATGAAATATACCCCACACAATGCTGAAATATACCCCACATTTCAGGCGTCGAGAATTACAAGGAAGACGAGTCTTCCATGGCTTCAGATGCATCGTCTGGTCCACAAGATCTGTCTCTACCGCTCAGGGATATTGTGTGTGCGCAGGCACAACAGGTCGCTGTATCATTTTTCTCAGTCTGTAGAGGAAGAATCGATGTTTAGGATAAACAGGACGATCCAGAATTTGTTTCTTCAACTTCAACAGCAGATGTGAATCCAAGGAAAAGAAATTTCTGAAAAGTGTACGAGTATGAACTACATAACAAACAATGGACTACTTGCTTTCATGCCTTGCTTCAGATATGCATACAGTTTGTCTTTGACAAGTCTAATGAATTTGGCATCAATGACACTGCCCTTAGGAACTGAAAGGAAGAGATTCTCCATATGTATTCCCTAGGAAAGTGTGACTGGTGTAAAGACGAATGCAAGATGTGTTCTTAATCTCGTGATAAAGAATCTAACAATCTTCCAATATAATTATAAGTTTTTGAATTATAATCAATTTGAAAAAACAAACCAAATTCTGTGTCTTTAAAAAAAACTCTGTATAACATTTATGTTTATGTTCTATGGACTAAGCTATTAGAGAGGTCAAGAAAATAATAAGAATTTTTGTTCACTATACATCTATGAGAATTAGCCAAATTTAAACTCATACAATTACTAAATAAAGACATACAGATAAATTTAAGAAATAAATAACTCAAATACAAATTATCTTTGGGTCTCGAGAAACATATGGCTTTTAACTCATTACTGAAATAAATATAAATAAATAAAATATAAGATGTATAAAATATAATTGTAAATACCAACAAAGATATCAAATCCTATCAATTATCTTAAATAGAAAACAATAAATCGATGTATATAGTTTCAATCTATTATCTTGATAGAAAAATAAGTTTTAGAAATACCTGCAAGTGCAAAAGCTGTGAATGAAGTAGTGCATTTATAAAAGCAGTAATTCCTCCTACTGAGGAGGAGCATCCATATCCATCTGGGCATCTACTAGTGAGCCTTTCTTTTTCTCTTCTCATAACAAAAAGAGAGACGAGAAACAAAAACAAGGTAGAAAATAAATATATTTTCTTAATGCAGACTTGTTAATGTTATTAATATCGTTTTTTTAATACAATCGTATTTTTTTTTTAAATCTTCAATACGAAGGTTACAATTTTTGAATTATATTCCGTTCAAAACTATACTTTTTCTGTAAAACAAAAATTTATACAAAAATAAACAATTAGTTTTTAACCTCTTCCAGAACGAAATGGGATCAGCCCTGATCAGCAAGGCAAGGCATCGCATTGACAACTCCTGTACAAAAGATTGGGAGCATGATTTCCAAGACATGCTACTATCTGTTCTTAATCCAACTATACAAAATTTAACAATCTTTAACAAAAAATTTATAAGCTTCTGAACTCTATTCAATATGGAACTTCTCTTTTTAAATTATGATTTGGACGGAGATACACCCGAAATTTTGACCTCTTACAATATGGAATTGGATCAGATTTTAAAGCGAGACATCGACCATTCCTACGTGGAGGATTTCAACCACGAATCCCAAAGAAAACTTTCTAAACTAAGTTCTAGATCTCATGAAAAGGTTTTTTTTGTTGTCTAATGCCTTATCTATCCAAACATTTCAGTTTCTGTCCTTTGGACTTAGGTATTGGCGAGATCCATAAGTGAATATTGGTCATACAAATTCTCAGGGATATTGTGTGTGCGTAGGAACAATAGGTCGCTGTATCATTTTTCTGCCTGTAGAGGAAGAAACGATGTTCAGGATAAACAGGACGATCGAGAATCTGTTTCTTCAACTTCAACAGCAGATGTGAATCCAAGGAAAAGAAATTTATGAAAAGTGTACGAGTATGAACATGCTCTATTGCTTCAAGACACAGCAAGCTCGGGTGTTTGCAGTTTAGAGGTATGCTTTATAATTTACCAAGGCTATATAGCTCAATAACGGAGTAATATTTCTACTTTTCCACTGGTATAAGATAGCCATGCACTAGGAAATTAATGTAGTAGATGTTGCATACAAATCCATGTATGTGTGTTCAGTGAATATTATTGAAAAATTAATATCTATTGAAAATTAGTAGATTAAACTTTAACAGTGATAAATTGCTTGTTTATTCAGACAAAGGGCTAAAAACACAGACAGAGGGCTAAAAAAACAAAACAGGGTTGGTTTGAGCGAGCTACTACCAGCAAGAAAGATAGCCTGTTACCTGCTATGCCTGGTCCAAAGACGCCGTGCTCTGCAGAGCCATCTCACCGCCGAGGAGGAGTGCAAATGACAGATCAATATATGGAGGTAGCTAAAGCATAGCCAGAAAGAAGGTTCTGCTTCTGCTTACGCCTGGAAAGAAAGGAGGTAGCTAAAGCATAGCAAGCAGATTGCAGTGATTAAGTACTAAGCTCAACTTCAATGTTCCATATTACAATGGGCAAAAAATCCAGGTTGAATCGCATCGCAGAGTAGGATAGCCATACCTGAGCATCATACATGATAATCCCTGTGACAACAACTGTCAACCCGAACAAGGAATCTGACAAACCCCTGCACTGAGATGAATTTAGAGCACATTAATAGATGTTTAGCAATATACTGCATCCCAAAATTCCAATATCAATCTTGTGAGAATGGGTAACCCAAACTTACCTTTCCAGTCCATTAGCAGTGGTAGAGGCTACAATGCTCTGCGAGACAAAAATCTTAGACGTCCACCTTAACAAAATCAGATAATCAATGAATATTTTCAGTGAAGCAATTTTCAGTCATAAGAAAGTAGTACACTGCGCTTACCGCTGAATGGGTTGAAGGCATGCCACCAGATTTAAGAGCTAGCCTCCAGTTGAAACCCTTACCTAGCAGAGCCGACGCTAGGGGCTTCGAAAGTTGTCTGATTAAATAGGCAGCAGTTGCAGACACCAATTCCTTTACACCAGCATTCACATATCATGCATTATGCTCTGAATATGCATAAATTCTACAAAGCTAAGCTAAAGAGCGGCTCTCCATAAATGCATTTGTGAAGGAACGATCAGCATGCCCCTCCCTACTAAAAATGTATTTTTAAACCCCTTTTACCAGAGATTTGATGCATTTGGAGCTCTTATGGTTCTGTAATTGACGATTGTGCAGAGGAAGGACATATGAATTGACTGATCTGAGACAATACCCGTAGCTTGACCGAACTCGATCAAATACAGTGCTGCAACTATTATAAGAAGCTTAAATGAACGCTTTTACAGGTTCTTAAACTGGATCAAAGACTCACGCTGGTATCAATCTTGAACTGCTTCTTCTGTTGTTAAATATGCTAATTCACACAGAGCAAAGGATCCCGGGTAGGTTTCATCCAACCAGAAATCAAAGTGTTGATGCATCGAGTCTGCATAGTGACAGATGGATAACATGCAGCTTAAGAGTCTAAGCATGGGTAAGAAAAAACTTAGGATAAAATAACTTGCCCTCAATAAAATCACATCGGGGGAAGAGACACTTGCAATAAGAGGGTGAAATCGAAAGTTTGGTTAAAACTTTTTGAAGCCAAATCGACAGCGATAAACTTTCGTTAAAATTGTTTGAACACTCGAAATTTACGGTCAACTGAAGAACTAATACCCGGTCAATGCCTGATCGAATGCTAATAGTCCCAGGCAGGGACTAATAAGATAGGTTCATATCAATTTTATAAAGAAAAATAAAATAATTTAAATTATAAATTTCTCTTTTTTTACTTTTCATTGACAAAAAATTTGTAGTTTTATTCATCTTAATATGAATTGATACCAAAGTATTTTAGGATATATATATAATGTTAATAACAAGGTAATTTAATATATATAGAAAGAAATAGAAGCACACTGTATTTCCAAATAAATAAAGAACATGTATTAATATTTATAAGGAAAATATAAATAATAAATAATATATTCAATTTTGAATATTATATATTATAAAACCAGTGAAAATAAATTGTTATACCTAAAACATTTTATTGGCGATTTACCAAGCATCTATGGTAATCAAAACTTCTAAGATGTAAACAGTTTCTTAAATTTGTAATTAAAAAAAAATCTTTCTCAATTGCAAACAGTTTCTCAAGTTTTATACGGAAAGAATTAACCTTGATAGGTTCCAAATTGAGATAAATCTATAATTTTTATAAAAAAATTAATATACCTAAAACTATACATTTATTAAAATATAAAAAATTATACAATAGAATTGTGGGATGTGGAATTTATGTCGACTCTCGGACATGAATCACGTTCTCCGTACGTAAAATGGGTTAGACACGGACGTTGTGGCATTCGATAAGCCAGTCTAGTTCGTGATATCCAATAAATACCGTCAGTTTGCACATTTCCCGGCTTTAATGAGAATTGATATCCAATAAATACCGTCAGTTTGCACATTTTCTGGCTTTCATGAGAAAGCGATGCGAGATAAAGGCTGTTTATGGTATTTTAATGGATGTGGAGAAGAATGACGGATTATAAAAACTGAGTAGTGTAATTAGATGGAGGAATTGCTACCACAGTTAAAAGTGGCTGGAATTCCGGCAAAAAAAATTCAACAAATTTTGTAGAGGCTGTGTTTGAATAGTGTGTTTTTGATGGTGGAAATGGATTCAACACCATCAAAAACGTCTCGGACACCCAAAATTTTGAAATTTAACAACTGTAACTTGGATTTACAACTTTAAATATGAACAGAATTTCCATAACTTTCAGAGCAACTCCTCCCCTCATTAGGCTACGCATATAAAAACAACTTACTTTTATTATAAAATAGTTTCATTTATATGTTTTCAGCTGTTCCAACTGTTCCAACTATGTTAGACAAAAATATTACATCTATCTACCTATATTTTTGTTAATTCCTGATTGTACATTTACTCCGATCACTTTGCAGTACTTCAAAAAAAACAAAAACATATAGTTGCATATGTAATCGTTTTTTATAGCATTGTAATGGAGTTGAGAAGAATGACGAAGGATGGAAACCTTATCTAGCGTAGATGTAATGGAGGATATGGTAGATGTAATAGAGGATCTGTAATTCAACAGTCAGTTTAGCCATTTCGACCGTGTTTTTTTGTTAAGTTCTTTTATATATCTGGAAGTTATTTTATAAAGTTATTTTATATATTTGGAATTTAGATTAAAATTAAGTTACATGTATTGAATTACTCAAATTTGCTAAATTCGTATCTTAGCTGAAAATATGGAATTTCCGTTTTCTTTAATCAATTACAACCTTATAGATACCTGGGGTAAACGGTTGCCTTGATTAATTAAGATTAGGTTGATGGCTAAACATGGAACAACTTAACACATGTATACATGGGATTATCAATTACAACTTTATATTTACCTCTTTCATTAATTAATGTTAGGTTGATGGCTAAACACGGAACAACTTAACACATGTATACATTGGCATATATATATATGGGGAAGGGTTGCCTTGGGGTGAAGGGTTGCCTTGATTATTAAGACTAGGTAGATGACTAAACATGGAACAACATGGAACAACTTAACACGTGTATACATCGCTGGAAGGGTTGCCTTAAACTATGTTTATTACTTTTTTTAATGTGATGAGATAAATAATTTATTGTTTTTGAAATTATTTAATATTAACTAGTATAACCACATTGGTAAATGTGGTTGATATATTCTGATTAGATTATTTTGATATGTTCAATGGTGCATAAAAGGTGGAAACTATTATAGGTTGATGCATATCAACCACATTTACTAAGGTGGTTGTGCTAGTTGAGAGTTTGGTGTGGATTTGTTGACCATGGTTAACCATGGTTGAAGACAGTTGATGAGGTTGACAAAGGTTGAAGATGGTTGATTAAGGTTCAATTTGAACATGGTCAACTACTAATGTAAGAATGTAACACCCTTGCTAAATCTTGTGTAAGATGACACCAGATTACAAATTTTTTATTAGATTTACTAGCATGTAATATTCCCAATGATTTACTCCATAATCCTTAACATAGCAAGTTACATAATGTAGAAACCATTGTTGCAACATGTTAACATAAAGATTTCTATTGCAAGATTACATCATTATCATTGTTCATTTAATTAGGCTAGTTAATCACATATTAGATTATGTGAGCGTCAATGCCATGCAAGGTAACAATATCATCAAAATGGAATAATAGGAAAACACATCAATGGACATGGATATGTCCCCAAAATCCAAAGGAAAAACCAGAAAATGTTTACTTTATTAAATATTTCATGAGTGGGTTCATCGCTTACTCAATGGAAGCAGGGGAGACCATCCCTTGTCTATTGTTAAACGTTTTCCAAAGAAATATCATCTTACATTCAAATATAACTAACTAGAAGTCATTACATTAATCATGATAGCACTTACCCAACAATTCCTTGAACATAATGTTTTGGCCTCGTTGTTCTTTATAGTGGATTATACTACATTTCACGATCCTTGACTCTATGTAAACCATTAGTTAATTTCCTTTCATGATATTAACTATAATTCATTTTTCAGTTATTGTATAAAGGATATATTAAATACTATTAATTCCTCACTTGTACAAGTCACATTTATTCTCTGCAACTATTGTCATGGACAACTTTTCAATCCTTATTATATAAAACATTTATGAAATCCAAATAATAAGCCTCTACTAATTATGCTTTAAACATATTTTCATGCTCCACTTTGTTACACACGCATTAATCAAAAGTCCATAATTTCATAAGAATGCCTATTTATCCATGCATGCATATGGCCATGGCACATGTACACCCATCCACATCCCACATGCACAAAGTAAAATGCATAAATATTCCCAATGCGGGCTCATCTATCTACACTTCACATGCATTATAAGAAAGGGGATATTTACACTTTACCTCTACATATAAGAACAAGACAATAATTTAAAAGAATCTCCATGGTTAACACTATCACATCGAACAAGAAGAGGGAAATCTTTCTAAAGGACAATCACCACAACTACTATTATTTCATCTCAAAAGAAAACCATCACAACTACCCATATTGTCATTTAAAATAAAACTAGTACAATAGTTATTATCTTTGTGCATGAAAATACATAATTTGTTTCCCAAAAGTAACTAGCTCGACAACTATTATATTTCTGCAAATAAACATATATTCTTCTTTCAAGAAATCAAACTTACCAACTATCGGTTTTGTACATATAGACACACTCTTTTCAAGAAAACTAATACAATAGATAGTAACTATGTGCATATAAACACATATTCTTTTTAAAGAGTCTAATGCATAGGAACCGTGTAAATATATCCAGGGGAACTAATAAAATAATCAATTTTTCTGCACTGAATTCCTTGTAATGTTTTGAAGAAAACAACATGGGTAGGCTTTGATTTTAGGGATATGGATTCATGAAATATTTTCAAGAAATTAGTATAATTAACATTTCTTTGATCACAATCCATGAAAACCTTTCAAGAGGTACCCTACCTAACTTATATTCATTCTTATCATTTCATGCACAAGATTCATGTAATGCAATATTCCCTTTTTTTGATATGGTAAAAGTGGAAAAAATCTTTCCATGGTATTTTTTGTGGTATTTTCCCATGGAATTGACCAATGGAATTTTCCTTCATTTTTCAAGTGAAACTAATGAAAAAAGTCTCTAGAAAGTCCATTAAGCCTATAAAAGGGGATAAGAGCTTAACAATGTGATCATCATGAGGTCTTTATCTATTTTCATTTCTTGAGAACTTGGCAAGGCCACTTCTAGTTGATCTGATGGACGAAAGCCTTGTGGGAGTAATTTGTATAGTGTATCAATCTAGGATTTATGATTGTGCTTCAGTGTTTTGATTTCTCATTTGACGAGCTTCCTTACATGCCATTAGCAAGGGTTTGTTATGTTAATTATTTTGGCATATATTATTTGTAGTAATTAATTAAATAAAGTGGCTATAGTTTTAGCTCCCTTATGTGTTCGGTTGAAATCTTATGTTAGTCAGAACATTACAATATGCTACATCTACTAAAAATTTAAGCGTTTGGGATCTTACAATATTATGAGTGATGTGCATCCTACCAACCTGAGGGTTTTATGCAAGGAATCTGGATGGAATTTATTCTTGCCTTAGCTAGCATCTCCAAATTTGATGGTATTTAATATCACCTTAGTTGGTTTATTTTGGAAGTTCTAATGATAGTTCCAGGATTAGCACAAATACATAATGCAAAGGGAGCACCATGATGCAAAAGAGGTCAATCACGACCATAAATTGACCAAACTAAAGGCTGTTTTTAGGCATTACCAGACAATCTTACAGTGTGGAGTCAGCAAGACATCACTCGTCCAAGACATCGCTCATTGTAGTGTCGATATCAAGAAGCAAGTTTATTAGATTATCGAGGCACATCAATATCACAGTTGAGAGATTACGCAGACAATGAGCAATTCAAATTTGCAGACCAAAAATGTGAGCAATAAAGGAAAAACTATTAATTCTTCAGGGGAAGATTGTCCTTGCAAGATAATAATTCTACAAAGGATAAGAAACTAATATCTAGAGGGTCAATCCATTATTATCATAATTGCTAACAGGTCTTAGGTTAAATCGTTCCGTGGTTGGGTTATTTATCATTGTGTATCATTGCGGTTATTTATATAAGGGATTAGGAATTTCTCTGTTAGCACTAATATGGAAGATTAGGGGAAGAAGGGTTTCAGAATTTGGTGAGAGAGGCCTTAAAGTCTCCTTCAAGGAATATTTGACACAAGTCATATCCTGGCGGCTATGGATGTCAAAGGCCATAATAACACACATTGGAAGGTTAGAAATTTGCATGCTAAATCCCCCTGTATACATATCGACAATACTCTTGAGCGCAACGACTGATTTGGCTACTCGCAAGGACCAACAAGGAGTAGTTGACAGTCAAAACAAGATTGTGATTACAAATGTCCATAGTGATGACTGGTTAAGAATGGACGGTATGAGGGTCAATATCCACCATGACAGAAAGGTTGAAAGACGAATGATTGATGGGAGATACGTAGTATAAGGGAGTAACTTACGTGGGTTCGTTACCCTCTATCTTGTGAGCAGCCAAACGAAAACATTTCGCAACTCAGATATAGTCAAGCCCTTCAAATGTGTGTTGAGAAAGAAACAAAGATCAAGGGCGGGAGTGCTTTGTAGCCCCAACAGAAGATTATGCTCATTGCAACACCAACCATTTAGTTCTATGGTGGGGTGATTTACTCTACATTCATGCACTTGGAGGATGCCAAATATCAAAGAACCAGACATAGAGGAACATGGTTGAAGAGGCATCACAAAATTTGTAGGAAACACTAGAGAATTGAAGCCATCTCCAACACAATGTTTAAGGTGTGACCATTCTTGGAGGTGAAAATGTTGACAATAGTCTAACTTGTAGCTATTCGACATTAAGAAGAGGTTGTGTCCATTCTCAGAACCGATGATGAGAATCAATTCTCTTTAGGCTAAATTATAGTATGGCATCAGGAGTGCATCAAGGCGGAGAAGAAATGATGTTGATTGGAGGAGGACATGAGACAAGGACCTAGATACTACTAAATGCTAGAAAATCACTTGTTGAAGACCACGATATCCATGCATTGCAGAGAGAAATGGGTCACAGCTATTGACAAAAACAAATTTGGCCATACCCAAAGAAAATATCCCAAAGGTTGCAGAGGGTGGAGGAGCATTAGATACCCGAGATAAGGATTGAGAGGCTATTCTTTCCATTGCTAGGGGTTCTCATTCAACTAATCAGCCGCACCATCACTAAGAGCAGGAGTGCATGAGAGTCATTTGTGTGATTGGGTGTGGTTGATTGTCCCTCCATTGGTTGATCACGGGTTGCTAAGGATTTCCATTGTTTATTATAAGTTTCATTAGCAGTGTATTGGAAATTACCCCATAATTTATGCACCTACAACGAAAAATCAATACTGTCACCCCGAAGGGAAAGGGGGTTCGTCAATATTTGTCAATACATATTGTGCATATGATGAGGTTGTTGTACTTTGGAGACTAGTTATCAGTTATAATGTGTGGTCTTCAATTTTATGATTTTATTTAGTATTTTTTGTTTTAGACATAACATGTTTGTGTTATGTAGAGATATCAGGGCAAGGTGGGAGATACATACATACATACATACATACATACATACATACACAGATACATACATATACATATATACATATATATACATACATAATATATATATTATATATTAGGGGTCTATTATTTAAATAAATTAATAAACTAGAAGAACAAGAAGAGAGAGGAGATGAAAGGAAGAAGGGGGCTTTAATTCTGGCATTTATGATGGCTAGTTGATAAAGAGAATTGATACTTATCTATAGGAAGAAGTATCTTGAAGAGATCCTAGAGAACAATCAGAAACTTCTTAAGAGGCTAGTGCAAATATATGGTCTCTCACACACAAAAAATTCCTTAGACCAAAATAATGGTCAAAGTAGCAGACCATTCTTGAAAGGTGTCCAAATCATTCTACCACAGAAGCACCAAGTGGACATGAAGGAAGGATAAGGAAGAGGATCTAGGCTCTTCACACTTGGATTTGAATTGTAATGAACAAAGTCAATCATAGACCTTCGTAAGTTGGAAGAATTAGAGACATATTTGTCTAGGGTGGGGCAGCCAGAATGGAAGAAACTCAGTTGGGCACTCAAGTCATCCATGCTTGCATTGATACAATGTAAAATATGGGAGCATCCTTGTGAAGAGGTCATCCTCACAGTGGCTTCTTGCCTTAGTAAAGTCATTTCTTTAACATCACCACCACTTCCTTACAATAATGATATCATAAGAGAGGTATCACAACTTATAGTAGAATCCCTTCAAGGGTTGAACAAAATCAAGCTTCCTACCTTCGAGAAATGGTGTAAAATTTTAAAAATAATGGCAGAGTTCATCTCTGGCATCTCTGTGCTAAATTTGGAATGAGAGGACTTAATCTTTAAATTACTACAAAGATTTTACACTAACATTACACCAACTCATGAAAAAGATTGTGTCTGTATTCTTAGAAGGATATGCTGACATCTATAAGATACTAAGATTGAAATTGTTGTCCATTTGGAGGAAAGAAGCAAAAGTGTCATGAACTACATATGATCTAGTCGAGAAGTTGGTCTACCAAAACACAAAATTTCTTAGAAGGGTTCTAACTAGGAACGAGTTGAGAAGGATTTATGGAGGAAGCAAGAACACAATCTGAAGCAAGAATGAACTAAGGATGAGAGGACTACGCTTTATTTTCAAGGGACCTTGGGCCCTTCACCATTCATGTCTAGGTGATAAGGAAGAAATAAGGTTAGAACAGTTAGAGACTCCTTTAAATCATGGAAATTTATCCATAGTTGGGTTCACTAGTTTTCAAGGGAGATCCTACGAAGTATCCAACAAGTCAAGTACAAATGGTGAGAAGCAACACAATGTATTTTAGAGAAACTTGCAGGACAAGCTACTGATGATCAGTGAACTTGACATAGCGCATGGGGAAAGGAAGGGGTAATTCCTCCTGATAATGTGGTAGTTGAGAACATCGATATCCATAAGGACATCCATAAAGAGTGTGGGAAATCAAGTGTAAATTATAGTCCAGTAGTACATCCATATTTAAAAATAAGAGTGTGTAGACAATAGATTTTCCCCACATGTGGAGAAGGCTGGGAAGAAGAATTTAAAGGATATTTAAATGAGGAACTAGTGATGGTAAACTAGTATGATGAGCATGATCATAAGGAGAAACATGAAAAATAGAGTATGTAGGATGAGCCATTTCTAAAGAGTCATTCAAAGATTGAAGCTGGAGAAGACAGATACAAATGAATTTAGCAAGGCACCAGAATCCCTGATAGAGGGCTTTCAGGAAAAGATCATGCATTTCAAGATAGATCTTATGATGTTGAAGTAGATATTCTGGATAGTTTGAGACATTGCCTTACAGGAGAATAGAAAAATTTAATTTAGGAGCTCATAGGGGTATATCTCGAATCAAAAACCAAGTTTCCTTGTGTGTAGGAATGACTCAAGTCCCTCATAAGGCAATAAGAAGAGTACAAATGGGGTTCCAAATCAACCCTCTATAGGAGTACATAGATAAGGCTTGTAGAAATACCAACCCACCATTATATGTTGGGGACAACAGGGCATAGTTCTACAAATGGATCATATTGGATTATTTGGTGGAGAAGCATGAGCGTTAGGCAACATCAACATGGTAGAATTCTTCCATGTGCAAGTATCCAAGCATTATATCCTTACCACGAGATGGATTGGAAAGAGATTATGTGTTGGAACTCTATTGATGGGAAACTCTTGGGTAAGGGAATATGGAAACTTAGGCCCTTAATCACGAGCACTGATGGAGGGCTATGATGGTGCCATAACCCACAGGTTTTAGGACATAGGTGGCTTTGGGATCGAAGAGGATCCGTTGGGAGTAGGATTGACTAGAGGATTGTTTGGGATCTAGGTGTCAAAGGATCCATTCAAGATCATTTAGCAAGGAGGCATGGAATACCTCACAAGGTTGTATGGGATCCTGGTATCAATATACTAATGCCTTTATTGTGGATAGAAGTGAATTTCTTAAGGGCAAGAAATCTTTTGGTTGGAAGATTTGTAATTTTTCCTTTTTTTTGAGAATGGTGAAAGTGGATGGAATTTTCCCATGGTATTGTCTGTAGTATTTTCCCATGGAATTGGCCCATGGTATTTTCCTTCATTTTTCAAGGTAAAACAATAAAAAAAAGTCTCTAGAGATTCCATCAAGTATATAAAAGCCGATAGGAGCCTAAAAGTGTGATCACTTGAGTTATTTATCTATTTTTCCTTTGTTGATAACTTGGAAAATCTAGTTCTAGTTGATCCTAGGGACAAAAACCCAGTGGGAGTAATTTGTCTGGTGGATCCATCTAGGATCTATGATTGTGCTTCAGTGTTTTTATTTCTCATTTAATGAACAACCTTGCATACCATCGGCGAGGGTTTATTATGTTAATTATTTTGGCATGTATTATTTGTAATAATGAATTAAATAAAATAGTTACAGTTCCAGATCCCTAATGTGTTCTCATTTTGGTTGAAATATTATGTTAATTATAATGCTATAGGGTGCTAGATATGCTAAATATTTTAAGGCTTGGGATCCTTAATGGCTTATATGGGCCTGACCCATGTTTAGAAGAGTTATTTAGCCAAACAAATCCCACAACTACTGGACCTTTTGGCAATAGCCCGCGGACCGTGGACTGAGGTCTCACTTGAGGTAGCAGGGGAGGGTGTCGGAACCAGGTTTTCACACCCTTGGGATGTCTTGATGTGGTTTGGAAGGTTCGCACACCATTCTGTGCCCTCACACAACTCTCTTCCGCATAGATCCAGACCAAGACAATTCTTTAATGTTTATTATTAATGAGTTTGTTACAGATCAGATCTACTATTTATGGTCTTTAAGAAAACATTTATCAGAGATAACCAGTTCGCGCACCTAGAAATGATATAGATTTAGATAAAATCAATATATAAGCATAAGCGTATAGATCAAACAGATATATCCACCATAAATGAACCAGATCCACAGTAATTCAGAGAACATAGTATTGCAGAATCAAGTTATCTTTAATCGTTTCCTTTGCTACTACAACTAGATCTTCCCTGCGCACTCAGCTGCAGGGGTCCATGCACATAGATGCGGACTATACCAGGCCTCTATGCACACAACTGCAAAGCCTCTAATCTACCCACCAACACCCTTGACTCTGACTTACAGTCGCAGAAAATACTATCTTCAGAAACCCATAGTTCCAAGATCCATCCAAAAAGAACTACCTTTTTCCCTTAGAGCCACGCTCTATTTATACATTCCCATGGTCCGCGGATCAACGGTAGGCCGATTTACTCCCTATTATTGTATACTATTTCTTAGGCGGATGACCCTTTGACTTGATCTATTACAATCCACGCTGCACATATTTCGGAGATTTACAATATTATTATCCTATTTTATAGGCTTTAAGCCCAAAAACTATTGCGCAGGACCTCCACTGCCCAACAAACACCCAACACAATCATCGTGACTCGTCCTCAGTCACTCGTCGATGTGGCAATCCACACTGCCTAGGCTCCGCAGTTCAACTTCCTGTGAGTGATGTACTACTCCCTCTTTGTCTCCTGCAATGCTTCTTCTAGCTCCTGCTCTAGTGTCGCGAACACTTCACGTAACCGATACTGCTCATTTTGCTCTACTTGGTTAACACAGAACACCCCCTCATAGGATTTTATCTCTCACTTGGGTGTTGCATATGGGAATTCCTCATACCAACGGCCATTTTCCAATTTCGTATCTTCTGTACGCACTTTCTGCTGCAGCTTGTGTTGCAATTTTCCAAGACCATTGTTGCTCTCTGTAGGATCCCAATATTTAAGGTGCGTCAAAGATGACATATTAACTATAATTCCATCATTTGTTTTTGTATTTACAGCCTTTCCCTTATCTTTCATGGTTCTTCGTCCAACCCGTGGTTGAGGCAGCGACATCCGAACCAGTTCTGCTTCCTGTCTACCAATTTCCGGCACATCCCCTACCGACGATGCTGAACTCTGCGCAGTGCCCATAGCTATAACCACCATCCTTTTCAAAAAGCTCGGCATGTCCAATGGCTAGATCACAACCCTTGGCCTTACTCCTTGAGCGTAGATAATGAATAGTTCCATAGTGGTGGGAGGGCACAATAGCTCACTGTTCTCAGAAGCATAACTCATTCGATGGATGCCCCCCTGTGATTTATAAGTGTCCCAAAGTTCAAATTCATTTGCTCCCACCTTTTCTGTTGCCCTCATGCTGAGCTTGTAGTAGCTTTTTCCAAATTTTGCTCGTACCCCATCTCTTAATTACCTGTCGTCCGCTCCCTTTTGCCATAACTCAGACATCTTGTCATGAATAGTGATAGCAATGATCACCTCTCTGCTTGTTTCCATCTGTGCATTTGTAACCATTGTGACAGATCAAATTTAAATGCACCCTGATTGTCATGCAAATTCTCCCTAGACTGATTTACCATCCCGCACTCTCTTTCAACTGGCTAGAGTGGTGAGACTATCCTCCAGATGGTTGGTCAGGCAGTTGACCCATCCATGTAGAGATTTAGGCGACTTCCATTTACTCCTTCCGGGAAGGGGTCTCCATTGAGCTTAGCAAGCTGGACCGCGCCTCCATCTGTAACTTCTTTGACTACATAAGGTCCCAACCAGTGCATGCAAAGCTTACTAGGGAATTTTTTGAACTTTCTGTCATTTAGTAGTACTGGATCATTTTCTTTGAATGTGTACATCTTGATATGGCGATCATGCCAAGCCTTCTCTCGCTACTTTTGTACTTGCTGATGAAATCCTGCCAGAAATGGCTCCTCCTCCAGTTCATCCAGTTTCGTGATCCTTTGTTCCAAATCCACGTGGTCTGCCATACCTATCACTACTGCTATTCACAAAATAGGTACAATGTACTCCATGTGCATGACGGCTTCCTTGCCATAGACTAATTGGAAAGGTGTCTGGCCTATGAGTTTTTTATATGTTGTCCAGTATGCCCATAACATAGCAGGAATCCGTAAATCCCAATCGTTGCATTGCACATTACATACTTTGGTCAACGCTGTCTCCAAAATTTTGTTAAACACTTCAACGATCCCATTTGCTTGCGGATGGTACGATGTACTCTGCTGATGATATATCTGAAACTCCCCAGTGAGCGCGCTAATAGTCTGATTGATAAAATGCATTCCATGGTCGCTCATTAGAGTTCTTGGACATCCAAATCATGTTAACACATTCTCGAACAAGAATTTCATAGTTGTAGTGGCTATACAGTCTTTAACCGGTTGTGCTTCCACCCATTGGGTCAAGTAGTCTGTCGCTGTGACAATATAGCATGCCCTCATATTTCTTGGAGGTGTAATCGGTCCCACAAAATCAATTGCCAATTTCTCAAAAAGTTGATGTGGATTTGGCCACCATGGTCCACATAATGTCCTCCAACAACCCCCCATGTGCCTCAGCCAGAATCTGTCCTCGCTTGAATTCAGGTACATATTTGTGTAATATTTCGTCCTTGCCCATTTTGTAGATGTGCCCTACAATAATAGTAAAATCTACTGCGTGTATCACCAATTCTTTATTCTGCTGAACAGAATATCCCTATGACGTGGATCTTGTGGTTAAGAAGTTGATTATATCTTCAAAATAGCCATCTGCAACCCGTACTGCATACAATTATGCATCTGGTAGCCCTTCCTCTAAGTTTGTGGGCTCTTCACCATTCTCAATCTAGGAGAGGTGATTTGGGCCTGTGTTTAGACATCCAGGCTTTATGATGACTTCAAAATCATATTCTTCAAATAATAACAACCATCTGCAAATGAGCCCACCCAACATAAGCTCGTTCACTAGGTATTTGAGTGTAGAGTGATCAGTGTACATCTTAAAGTTTCCTCAGAGTAGGTAGTGGTGGTATTTCTAGAGCACATACACCATCACCAATCCCTTCTGCGCTGTAGTGGAGTAGTTCTTCTCAGCTTTGGATAATCGTCGACTTGTGAATGCTATAGGGTGATCAATTCCTTCCACTCCTTCCCGTGTGAGTACTGCGCCCAACGCGATACATGACAGCTCAATGTGTACGTGAAACTTGATGTCCCATTTTGGAAAGACCAAGATTGGAGCTAATGCCATCTTTTCCTTGTGCATTTCAAGACTTTTGTTACATTCCTCATTGCAGCAACAAGTAGCATCCTTCTTCAACAATTGTTCCATCGGTACCATGATCTGTGCATAGCTATTGATGAAGTTTCGATAATAACAACTGTGTCCTAGTGTGTTGCACAGCTGCTTGACACTTCGCGACACTTGTAGATTGAGTATAATAGCAATATTTACCAGATCCACCATGAGGCCTTGCCTATAGACCACATGGCCAAGCATGTTCCTGAAGGGGACGAGAAAATTACACTTCTTTAGGTTTAGCGCAATCTGGTGTCATCGGCATGTATCCAACATTAGGCACAAGCTCGTGATATGTTTCTTAACTAGCCCAAATATGGTCCAATGATCAAGATATACCTCTAAGAACTTATGTATGAATTCCTTGAACGCAACTATGATGACGAGCGAGAATATCGTCAGCGCATTCTTTAATCCAAAGGGCATCACCGTATACTAAAAGCAGCCCCATTCGGTAGTGAACGTTGTTTTACTCCTATCCTCCTGTGTAATCTTGATCTAGCGATACCTCGAGAAGTCGTCCGTAAAGGAATAGGCTTCCTATCCTCCCACATTTTCCACTACCTCATCTGTAAATGGCATTGGAAACGGATCATTAACACATGCATCATTGAGCTTCCGGAGGTCCACACAGATGTGAATTTCACCTTTCTATTTTTTCTCCTACACAACCATAGGACTTACCCAGTTGAAGTCCTCCACTAGTTTAATTATTCCTACTACAAGCATCTTGTCCAATTCTTTGCGGACCTTTGCTTTGTATTTTGGATTTGACTGATAAGGCTGCTACTTCACTAGCTTTGTGTCTGGCTCCAGGGTTATTTTCATCATTCCTAGGTCACCGAGAATCCCTTTTAACTCCATGATTTTAGTCACGAATAGGTCTTGATATTCTCGAAGCAGTTTGATGACTTTTTCCACTGTGGCATTGTCCCAATAGTCCCCAAGCATTTCATACTTCAGCTCTTCCTCTGTTTCAATGTTTACATGTTTCATTTTTAGTGGCACTGTCATGTCAGGATCCTCAATTTTTGGTCCATGTACCTCACGATTCCCCTCTATTTCTAGAATATTGATTTTCCTAGGGTCATCCTCATCATCTTTTACCTGCACATTGTAACATTTCAAGGTTTGGCTCAATTGTCACGACCAGTCTGGCTGCATGACTTCTTCTGGTTCCAGTGGTATTTTGAAAATAGTGGCCTCGACCAGCTGCAATGTGTTGTCCACCATATCCATCCATTGATCTTCAAAGAGGAACATTAACAAAAAGCATTCACACAAGATATCCCACTAGTGTGTGCCATGTCGGAGCTTAGTTTCGGTATACCAGTTCCTTGGAATGACGTCCAAGGTATGATAAAATAAGTGTACCCACTTTGGTTGAGGCTCTTCCCCATAGGCTTGGACCCATCTGGTAAGGTGCCTGTGTGGTCATCACATCCATCATATTTCTTGACTATTCATAGCTCCAGATTCCCAAATCTTATCTACATCATGCGGATGCAGCTGCGCGAGTCATCGAAATTTCCTTCAGGCATTCCCCACCAACATGTAGGTGTTGTGCGCAATGCCCATCGCAACACATCAAGCGGTTGGGGCTCTGGAACCATGGTTTCAAATTTTGTCAGGAATTCCTCTACTGTTGTGAGCCCATCATACATTGGCAGTTCGTGATCCTGAGCTTTGATGCAATACAATGACTTACTCATCATATTGCAATTCAACATGGTTACCCCGTTCAACCAATTATTCCACCATTCCTCTTCCTCATCTGAATCTTTGGTGCAGGATTTTGCATGGCCACATGATACTCTTCCACCTGTAGTTAGATTAACCCAATCCTGATTTCGTGTGGTAAGTTTATAGATACAGTCTAACTCATCATCACATCCATCGTCGCGCACAGGCTCAATGTAACGTGGTCCTTCAACCGGGTCTAGCAGAATGACTATGCGGAGTGACTTCTTCTCAAATATCATTTTTCACTTCTTTAAATTAATAACCTCATTCATATCTGTGGCCCAGTCTATCCCTAACAATGCAGGATATGGGCTAGTTTCATCCACGATTTCTATTACCTAAAAGTCCATTCGGGTGCTCACGTCTTCTATATCTACTGTAATTCCTTACAGTCTTCCCATGGGTAGAATCTTCTGTTGATTCACCATTTGAAATTGAATAGGAGACCACTGTAGTGTAGGTTTTCCCATGTGTTCCCAAGTTTACTTAGGTAGTACATGTGCATTCGACCCCAAGTCCAGAATGATCTGATCCATCTCAAAGTCACCAATTTGCGTCGTTAGTCGCATTTCTCGCTCAGTCTGCAATGCTTGTTTTCCCAATTTTCGGACCACACGAGGTTCCCCTGACCCTGCATACCTAGTTGTCAATTCTTGTAATCCTTTTACCGCTCGATTGTCATGAAGCAATTTCATACATGTCTCTAAAAACGTAATTAAAATTGAGGGGTCCCTCTTTGGCTTGGTTTGATCCTTACTACCTGGGGTAGAGATGTTATGAAACCAGCTCAAGAAAAGATAGAAAAGATAGATCAACGCCTTAGAATTTAGCCTCTTCGAGGAGGCAGCCTCCTTTACATTACATAAATGAACAATTCTTGGATGATTCAAATGACAAAACCTCCTTTCTATATATAGGAGTCTAAGGAGTCACAATATAACCCAGCCGACCTAAAAATAATAATATATAACCACAAAAATAGAAATAGAGGGATTCTATGGGGCATAGTAATAACAATATGGGGGCAATAGGGGCACAACAATATTAATAAGGGGGACAACTACAATAGTAATGGGGTAATCACTAGTACTATAGGGACCCAACATGCCCTTCTCCTTCAAAAAAGTGTTTTCCTCAATGCTTAAGTAGTTTTGGATACTTCTGCATAAAATTCTCATCCTCCCATGTGGAATCTTCAGTGGATAAGCTCTTCCACATGATAAGATCCTACGAAATTGATCAATTCCGTAGCTGTCGAGTTTTTATTTCGGTGACTGCTTCCGGTTCCAATATAATTTTTCCTTCCTTGTCAAGTTCTGGCAATATTGTTTGAACTAGGAGCTTGTCACCTATAACCTTCTTTAAACATGAAACATGTAAAACTGGGTGCAATCGAGAAGCTGCAGGAAGCTCCAATTTGTATGTCATAGTACCAATCTTTTGCAACACCTTGTACGGACCATAATACTTTGGTGATAATTTATTATCCTTCTTAGCTTGCTTGAGGGACATTTTCTTATATGTTTGTAGCCGTAGAAATACCCAATCACCTCCTACATCAAAACTTCTTTCACTGCGATGTTGATCTGCCTGTTGTTTCATTCTATTTTGTGCCAACATGAGGTTATCCTTTAAGAGTTGGAGGACTTTTTGTTGATTTTCGATGTGATGTTCCACTGCTTGAACCTTAGAATTTTCTCTTTAATATGATGTGATGGATGGTGGTTGATATCCATAAAGTGCCATAAATGGGGTCATTTTTGTTGTTGTATGGAAGGAAGTGTTATACCACCATTCAGCCAGAGGCAACCATTTGACCCATTGTGTCTGTTTATCAGATACAAAGCAACGAATATATCCTTCCAAACATTTGTTTACTATCTCAGTTTGCCCATCAGATTGAGGATGATAAGATGAGCTATGAGCTAACTGAGTACCAAGACAAGAAAATAATTATGTCCAAAAATTTCCAGTGAAAAAGGGATCTCTGTCACTTATAATAATCTTTGGGTTTCCATGTAGCTTTTGAATTGTTTCCATAAATGCACTAGAAACTGTACTCTCTTTAAATGGATGTGATAATGCACAAAAGTGTGCATAGTTGGTAAGTCTATCAACCACCACCATGATGACACTCTTTCCCTCAGACTTGGGTAAACCTGTGATAAAATCTATTGAAACCTCCTCCCAACGTTGGCTTGGAATGGATAAAGGTTGTAATAGACCCGATGTCTTAGTTGTTTCAACTTTATTTTGCTGGCAAACCAAACATTCTGCCACAAACTTTTGAATATCTGATTTAAGGCCCTCCCAAAAAAATTCCTTCTTAACCCTGTGGTAAGTTTTTAAAAATCCTGAGTGCCCTCCTAACGAAGAAGTGTGCAATTCCATAAGAATCTTTTGTTTTTAGCTGGGAATTCTTACAGAGGTATAAGCGATCTTTGTACCATAATGAATCATTTTTCCAGCTAAATGTATCAGACATACTGGAATCTTGTTGTAACTTTCGAATAAGTGCCCACACTTTT
>APFE031148212.1:39262-76318 GCA_000404065.3 Pinus taeda | reverse complement strand
CTTCCTGGTTACCATGATTTTGCTTTCCATTTTTCTTGCTAACCTGAATGCCTTCTCTAATGAATCAGGTTCCCAAAGGCGAACAACATGTTGGATATTATCCTTTAAAGACCCTATGAACACATCAATCCTATGCTCCTCTGGAATATCTTTTACCCTTATGTTCAATTTTTGGAACTCCTCAATGTGCTCCATTATTGAACCCTTTTGTTTGAGACTTATCAATTGGCTAAAAAGTGTTGCTTTTTGTATCCTCATAATGTGCTGTCAATTCTTCCGTAAAAATTGCCCAAGTGATAATTTGTTTACGAGAGCAAAGCCATTGATACCATACAAAATTTGGTTCCAAATATAAAGTTACAATACGTACCTTTTGTGTGTTTTTCACATTATTGAGATCGAAAAATTGCTCCATTTGTAATATCTATGTTGCGGGATCCTTGCCATCAAACTTCTTCATATCGATTTTTGGAATATCGCGGGTCTTCGATCCAACATTAGAGTATATGGAATCATGATCAAAATTTCTTTTATTATCATCATGAGTTTCCTTTAGTACCCTTTCACCATTAGTGACCATTTCTTGTAGCATCTTATTCATATTTATCTTCAATTCTTCCATCTTATCATCCATGCCATCAATTTTAGCGTCCATGCCATTCATCTTAGCTTCCATGCCATCCACTTAGCTTCTACACCTGAATTTAACAATCCATCTTAGCTCTACACCTTTCTTTAAACCATCATCTTAGCTTCTACATCTTTCCTTAAACCATCCATCTTAGATTCTATTGCTTTTTGTGCAAGTGACACTTGTTGCACTTGTTCTTGTAATTTTGATATATCATATAACATTTCTTCTTCCTCTTCATGAGTCATGCTAGAGCTTTCAGGTTCCTTACTAGGTGTTTACATTTTCTTTCCTCGGGGCATCAGCTACCGATAATAATGCTCTACTAGCCCTTTGAATTCCTTCAAAATAAATTTTCAAACCAATCTTAAGTAAAAATTTAAAAGAATCTACACCCCTTTTTTTCAGTTTGTAGGAGCTCTATATTGCCTCTGATGTATCTATGTACTTTCAAATCATCCAGTTCTGAAATTGCAACCTGTGGTAGCCCTCTGTGTCCTCTTTCCAATTCCACCAGTCTGATCCAAATTGGATTCTCTAATGAAGAGTTATACAAAATCTCCCACAGTGACCTGATTATAGACTAGTTGAGTAGAGAAAACTTGTACGACGTGCCACGAGTCATTGTTTCGACCTTTGGCCCTGAAAAATATATACAAGAAACTACAGTCTGTCCTCTTTCTGCAACATGTTATGAAATTACAATCTAATGCTCAAAGGAAAAGTTATGATGATTTTCCCCAGGTCACCTATTTGGAATGTAATTCAGGAGTCTGCACAAAGACCAACTTCCTCAGATCATATCTCCATAAATATAGTGCAAAGAGCTCTGAAATTTGGACCCGAGCTTCAATGCGATGTCTTATCAAATGGGTTCTTTTTTTAGCTTCGGAAACATTGCTGAAAAAAGTTATAGTAAAAATTCCACGATGACCTGTTTGGAGCAGCAAAACCCTAGAATCCAAAGCTCTGATACCAAATGTTATGAAACCAGCTCAAGAAAAGATAGAAAAGATAGATCAACGCCTTAGAATTCAGCCTCTTCAAGGGGGCAACCTCCTTTACATTACATAAATGAACAATTGTTGAATGATTCAAATGAAAAAACCTTCTTTCTATATATAGGAGTCCAAGGAGTCACAATATAACCCAGCCGACCTAACAAGAATAAGATAAAGCCACAAAAATAGCAATAGAGGGATTCTATGGGGCATAGTAATAACAATATGGGGGCAATAAGGGCACAACGATATTAATAAGGGGTACAACTACAATAGTAATGGGGTAATCACTAGTATTATAGGGACCCAACAAGAGACTTCCGCGAAGCTTTCCCTAGCTTCCGGATCTATTTTCTTGCAAACCTCGGCATTGTCCTTGGTCATTTTCCTCTTATCTTCCCCTGTAGCTATGCCACTTCTAAGCACCATGTTTATGTTGGGGTCTGCCTTGCATGGTTCGACCCTCATCATTTGGATGTTCTGCATCATTGTAGGTTGTGCTGCCCTCTTCTCACGTATCTGTGCTATCAATGTGGGGTAATCTATCGTCTCATGATCGAACGGCTGGTAGTAAAGGCATGATATTTTGGTCAAGTTGGTACAGTCCCGTGCGTAGTGTCTTGGTCCCTGGCAATTGTAACAGATTAGCTGCCCGCGACCCCTTCCTAGCCCCATTCCTCCCCGTCCTCGTCCATGTCCCTGGAATCTAGCGCGTGCTATTGCTATGGCTGTATCCTAACCTTGCGCTTCAGTCTGCACTCTTTAGGCAGGTGACTGGTCCATCAATAATTGATAACTTTGGCAGTCTCGCTCCTCCTGGCCCACCGATCGGCAAAAGTTGCAAAATAGATGCTGGGGGGTCTGGTTAAAGTTTTGTAGTAGATAACAGTTATCCGTGTTGTGCTTTCCTCCCACCTGGCAGATTGCACACCAGAGCAAGGGTGCCGCACTTGGCTCTGCTTGTGCCTCTAGCCACAATGGTGTTGGTCCCCCTGCTGCCACATAGTTTGGAAAAACTAGACAGTGATCCTTATCATGACCCTAGCTTCTACACTTTATACACCACACTTCCTCCCTGACCTCTGGCCGGGGTGCCTTTTCCTTTTTTAACTTCTGCATTTCTAAACATAGGTTTTGTATTTACGCGTGGATTTGTTGAACTCCCAACACGAGATCTTGTATTAGAGTTTCATGCAACCTCATCGTTGTGTCTAATGCTTCCGCCTAGGTTGAGATCTTTTTCTGTGATAGTGTCATCCTTAGATGTGGTGTCAATGACACCACAAACGATGCATAGTACTGCACATCTGACAACATCATGTTTGCCTCGTGGATTGTACTTTTCAATCTCTGATCTAGATCCCATAGAGTTTCACCAGGCATCATCGCGATCTCCTTGAACCCTATGATCAACTGTGTTTTTGATTTTGGCTGGATAAATTCTTTTTTCAATTCAGCCTAGATATCCGGTATACATGCATTCAAGTGATCAGTTCAGTACTTGACATACCACGTCAGTGCAGGGTCCTGAAGCGCACAAACCAGGGTAGCCTTTCTGATGTTGTCATCCATAACTCTTTGCACTTCCCATACTGCCCTGACATGAACCAAAATTGTTCTAGCTCTTCACGCAGTGCTCCTTTGAAAACCGGCAACTGAATCACGCTTGTCATCTTAAACTACTGGTTTACGCGTCTGTACACTAGGACCTTTTATGAACTCGTATTGCTCCTGATCCACTCAATCCTCAAATTCTTTCTTCGTAGGATTTTAGAATCTCGACATCAGACATCCCTTAGGCAGATCCCGGTCCTAGTAATGGAACCATTTGTTGGCTTATGTGGACCTAAACTAGGTTTGGAAGAGTTATTTAGGCAAACAAATCCCACAGGTACGAACCCTTTCAGCAATAACCCACGGAGCACAGACTAAGGTATCACCTGAGGTAGTATGGGAAGGTGCTGGAACTAGGTTTCTGCACCCTTGGGATGTCTTGATGTGGTCTGGAAGGTTTGTGCACCATTCTATGGTCTTGTCCCACTCTGCTTCCACGTAGATCCAGACCAAGACAATTCTTTAATATTTATTTATTACTGAGTTTGTTACAAATTAGATCTACTATTTACAGTCTTTAAGAAAACATTTATCAGAGATAACCTATTCATGCACCCATAAAAGATATAGATTTACATAAACCCAATATATAAGCATAAGCGTATAGATCAAATAGATATATCCGCCATAAATAAACTAAATCCGCAATAATTCAAAGTCAACACAGTATTGCAGAGTCAACTTATCTTTATTCAATTCCTTCGCTACTACAACCAAATCTTCCGTGCGCACTCAACTACAGGGGCCCGCGCACACAACTGCAAACTCTACCAGGTCTCTACACACATAGCTGCAGAGCCTCTTATTTACCCACCAACACCCTCAACTCAGACTTACAGATGCAGAAAATACTATCTTCACAAACCCATAGTACCAAGATCCATCCAAAAATAACTGCCTTTATCCCTTAGAGCCACACTCTATTTATACATTCCCATGGTTCGCAGACCTAGGGTAGGTTGACTTACTTCCTATTATTCTATACTATTTCTTGGGTAGACAACCATTTGACTCGATCTATTACATTCCGCACTCTGCATATTTAAGAGATTTACAATATTATTATCCTATTTTATAGGCTTTAAGCCCAAAAATAGTTACGTGAGATCCTATATATAGAATATTTTTAAAAATAATCTATACATAGAATATTTTTAAAAATAGCATGGATCCTATCTTTTCATACACAAGATGCATATGTAATATTTTTTTTATGACAACCATGGGTACTTATATTCATGGCCATTATAGTTGATGAGACCATCCAAAATTGACTCTCATAAGAGGAATACAAAGGATAGTTTCCCCTTCAAAACGGATTTTGAAATACAATCTTGGGAAGATACCAAACTCTAGATAAAGAAACAACCTTGTAAAAAACCCTAGAACTCCTTCCCATGGCCGAAAATGCCATAAGTTATCACCATTACTGAAGGGATATTTGCTAGTATTTTCCATAGACGGTACACACACAACCTGTGGAATGAAGCCCCAACATAGTCATCGTGAGCCCAAACAATGTCACCATTGGACAATTGAAGAAGTCGAACCTCTTCATCATTTATTTTAAGCTCCCAACAATTGAATAACAATGATACCCAACACAAAAGACTTATGAGAATCTTGATGATCTAACCCTTGAAAAAAATGGAAAATACAAACATTATCTTTATTGCAACCACTCTTCTCGCTTCACTTCATAGTTTCTCGTAATATTTATTGAGAAGTGAGGAGGGTATGAGAGTTTCCAGGTCATGAGTTCACACTATGTACAATGGAACGATGAAGTTTTCTTCATTCTTAAGGAACAAAATTAAATGGTGTTATTCGCCATATTAACTACATATATCCATAGCCAATAAAAGAATTATAAAGGTAACCCAACCGGTAGTTGAAACTGTTTTCTCCAAGCTAGGGTGTCTTACAGAGATATAACTTATTCATCATGCTACCAAGTCATTATGTAATAACTTTTTTGGATTATGTCAAATCCTTTTAATTCCATACTATTTTCATGTTATTAAATTTATCACGTGCTTCAGGGACATTAAATAATCCCCGCCCCCTTAAAGGTAACACCATTTCAATGCTCATTTCTTCATTCTTTCATCATTATTATTCATTTTCCCAATCTTTATTCACCACTAGAACTCTCTTTTCATTCAGATTGCTTTTATCTTCACAATCTTCTCTTTTTTAAAACATCTATCAATCATGGCATTTATCTCTAGTCATGATACTTCTACAACCATAATAAACAAAATGTGGTCCTTCCCCTTTAAAATAAAGGATTTTACTTTTAGGAATATTAATAAGTAAATGTAATGATGTTTTTATTAACAATAAAAAACATTTACAACTATAAAACCATTCAATTATCACTTTCAATCATTTGTCCACTATTGAATTTTATAAAAGCAAAAACAAAGTCTCTATACCAATTTATTGTTACTTTCCAATAATCTTGGAAATCATGGCCGCTTCACACAATAAATTCAATTACATGTGGTTTATCAGCTATGGAAAGCACTCTAAGAGTGGTTTATCAACATTACAACAAGCACCTACACTTGTCTATTAGCCTCAATGGAAAGCACCATGTAGTGTATGGAAAATAAATCCAACTAATATCACTCAATGATAATCAAATTATGTTTAATGACAACATTTTCGACTATTAATTATTTCTACAATTTTATGTGATATTTTAAGTCATAGTAGTTTGGCAAGTACTTAGTCTAGAGTACATAACTCTCTAACCATCAAAATGATTAAAGTAGTCATAATTGCACCAAGTACATATTGCCTTAGCTCCTCACTTAAGACATTCACAAGACTGATAATACAATAGAGGAAATACACTTCTAGTAGTTCCTTCTTGAGCACTAGGCTCTTTTCATATTAGGATGCATAAGAAATTCTTACACATCATATAAAAAATTCATTCTAACAGATCACTTATCTAGTTAGTTAAATTGTGTTGGAAACAATGTTAAAATTGAGGGGGGCTGAACCAGTACTAGGGATAATTTTACTTTTGTGCCAATTTATTTTTTCATTCTAACATGAAAATCATCCATATAACCATTAACAACATATCATATGGCACGAATAGGAGACTAGGACATAAAGACACACCACAAGCAACATACACATTTGACACAAATGTTTAACGTGGAAACCTTTCCAGGAAAAAAATGACCAAAATGTGTTTTGTTATTGATGTTAATATAAAAGAAACTACACTATTACATCAATTTTTTTTTGAGCCACCACTCACAGGAAGTACCAACTCTTTTTGATTACTTGCTAGCACCCAGTAGCAAGAAGCACCAACTGCCTCCTTCTGTAGACACATGATCAACTTACCAGAAGCACAATATGAAGCACCAACTTCATGGATTTTTTACAAGCACCAACTTGCAGCTCCTTGGATTTATGCAAGAACCAACTTGCAGGAGGAAGAAATCCCCAAGCCTTCCTTACACAACCCCTAGACATGGAAGCACCAACTTCCAGTATGTAGGATCCAACCCACACTCAATAAGGAAGCTAATGTTCACTGTATTTGGCAGCCTCTCTGCCTCTTTTCAACTTTGTTCTCCTTTGAAACCTCTCTTCTACTCACCTCATGCAGCAGCCCATTTTCTCGGCCCTTAGTATACACTTAGTTCTCGGCCTCTTCCTTGCAGTACATGCTCACTCAACTTGTGTTTTAGTGTAGGCACACTTGGCCTCTACTCAATAGCACTCACACACAAAGATCTTTGACACAACTCCCTCAACTAGTCTGCATACCCGTAATTTACACAATGTAAATCCTTATTTTTTTCCATTGCCACACAACGAACATTGATGTCTCTTTTACCACCCACAGTTCTTGAGAGCATACTCCTAGCATGGCAATCCATCATACTGTTGCATCCAATTTCCCGCAGTTGAATTAAACATAAGAATGTGCACCTTTGTGTTTCTCCATAGTGAGAATTAATTCTCAATGGGACTACACACTACAATAAGGCTTCCCATGCTCATTAATTTGCCATAAATTTCAGATGGTACTTGAGGCATGGCTTCTCTAAGCTTAGTATTATCTCCATTCAATTCCATGAAGAATGAAAGGGAGACAAAGTATAGATTATATAGAACCAACTACCACCTCTCAAAATCATGGTACTCTCTGTCCCAGTCTCCTACCATCGACAACGACTATTGAATCCATTCCAACATTTGTGCAATCATGGTCCTTGCTTCTTTCATTTAGCACTCCTTACAGTTTCCATTACTCCAGTGACACCAATTCTTTTGTGTACATTTTCCTAGCTTCTGACTCATTCATGCCTTTAACACTGTGATCCATGATTCACTCACTCCAAGTTACTATGGCCATATCCAATTACGACATAATTTCCATGTATGTTGAAGCCTAAAAAAGGTAGTTTCCAACCTGTTCATGATGAATACCATAGCATTTCTACTAAAAGTGTTTCCAAACCTTCCGACTTTGAACTTTAGCTCCTTTGCTGACACCTTTAATTGTTTTCACCATACGAGTAGGTGTTCTGACCAATAGCTCAAGATCTCAAGCACTTAGCCTATTTAAACAGTTTACAGTCAAAATTCACTTTGTTAATGGCTTTGTGCCATTAGTCTCATTTCTATTTGAATTGATCAACGGTTAGGGCTTAGATCTTAGCCCTATTATCCTGATTCATTACCTCATACCCTCTTTATAAACCATCGAGGTCTATCTTCTGGGTATTCTCATCCAGGCCATGTTGTCATGTGGCATTGTCACTTTTGTTATGCCTATTGGCTACAATGGCCCACCTGTTAGTGCTACATGTCCTCATGTTATCATCTTGGCCAAAACTTTGTCCGCCCATTTATTTCCTTTAGGGTGAGCCTTGTTGGCTTAACTCTCCCGTGGGGTCCACACTACACTTTTACTAGCCAATCAAAGGGCTCGCTAGGATCATCTCTCTGACTGATGTGTATCGCTATAAAATTCCTGTTTCACTCAATTTGTGCACCATTAATAAACTTTTAGTATTTTCCTAGTGGGATGAGTTGTCCTAATGAGCTTTTCCTGACACATTTTCCATTAGCCCATCTTCTGACACAACCACATATGCCTGACACCCAGTTAGACAACTGTTTCCTCTACGTACACTACTCAAACCTTCTAGGGTAGCCTTTATTGGATGATTTCATTTTTATGTCATCAGTGCCATGTGGCTCATCCTGAGTTGTGACATGTTTCACCTAGATTTGGCTCTTTAAGTGACCCAAAATCATTGAATATTCCTGGCACAATGTTGTCATTATGACAAATGCCCTCCAAAATTTTTCATGCACTTGAATTTTGGAGCCTACTATTGATGTTGCAATCGGTCGTTCCATTGTCACTTCTCCACCAGCTTATGCCTTTTGAGCTCCCTTATTGGATTGTAAGTGTCGACGTCGCTTTCTCACACATGATCAGTGCATAACATCTAGATGAGTGCATTATTTTATGCAATGTTGGAAAATAATAACATGTTCCATCAAGACTCTACCTATGAAATGTCCAATCTTTATCAATAGTCTAAATGACAATGAGAGTTTCTCATATTCTAGCTGCATTTTGACTTCCATTTCATTGAGTTTTGCAGACTGTCGCTTTTGCGCACCTTTGTTCTAACGATTGTTATTTTCAAATTTTTGGTAATCTCTTTTGCTTGCTTTCACTTTAACTATTGTAATTATCATGTTATCTTTTCTCTGTCATGTGTTACATTGACAGCCGTTAACATATCGCAAGATTCGTTCCCACTTTAGCAATTGTCAGATTTTCGCATGTAAGTTGTTGCACCATGTATGTATTCTTTTTCTGGTGGCTTCAAGGGGTTATATTTGTGTCAGTGAGTTTTCCTAACCATGTAAATAGTAGTCACACTAATTCCCAAAGTTTTAAGCATTGTCGCACATCTATCATCATCGTCGTCACAAAGTGTACATTTAGTGTCACATTTGTTGTAAATTCGTCGCAAAGTTGTCGCATTGAAGAAAATATGTTGTTAAGGTGTTCCATATTATATATGTTGTTTTTTGTTGTCAAAGTGTTTTAAGTTTGTGATCACAGTCAAGTCATATAATTGTTCACAATAGTCTCTTTGGTCCTACACTTGGCCAAATTTGAGAAAATTCCCAAAACTGTAGCCTCATCTAACCCTCTTGAACTTCACATTGTCTAGTATTATCTCCCAAGTAGCTATCTTCTCTCTTGCTGCTCCATAATGCATAGTCTCTGGCTCCCATAACTGTACATTTTGCAACCTCGGTGATTAAGCCCAGCCCCAAAGTCCAATAATTGCACAATATTTCTCTCTAGCCAGGCCAACACAACACATTGTCCAATCTCAGTCCTCAAGCCTCAGCCTTGAGGTCCTAAACTATGTAACTGCACAAACACCTAGCCTCCTGTCCTTCCATTACAACAAGATTTTCATTTTCAGTTTTGAATCCCAAGGCTTCTCCTTGAAAACTACACAATAATTCCCTCCAACTAGGCCTGAACTATGCATTGCGCAACCTCAGACCTCAATCCCAATCCTTGAGCTCTTGAGCTACGAAATTGTGCAATCACCAAATCTCCTTTGCCTATAAAAAGTGTGCAATTGAATGAAATATTTACCAACACCTTAGCCTTTCTCGCTGATCTCCCAAACTACACAAGCTTCTTCCTCAGTCCAACCTGAAATGTGTATTGCACACTCTCAAGGCCGAAGCTTCACCCCTGACTATCTGAGTTGTGCAACTGTGCAATTACTGAGATTCTTTCCCAGTCTATCATCAAGTTCCAACTCAACCAATGGATGAATATGAAACATATTAGAGTGGGGTTTTATCGGACTAATGTAGTCTTGTCACGAGTGGATTGCAAATGCAAGTACTCTATCATGCTACTGGAAGATAATGAAGAGGGAGATGGAGAAGGAGGACATGATAGATGAAACATATGGAGCTAAAGATATAAGATGATCATCGAGAAAGAGGATGAAGGAAAACTGAACTATAACAGAAGATGAAGATCAATAGGACATGGAAGACTCGTCATCTTCAAGTCATAAGGATGAAGAAGAAGAACATGTACCATCTTTTCAAGAGACACAATGAAAGAAACAAAAAGAAGGACAACGTGGCACTACTATCATCATGTAGTCCATGTAATCAGTTCCATGTCATATCCTATCATAATTCATCACATGAGACATCATTATTATGGATTATGTAATTACCTATTCAAAATGTATTGTAAAGTGGAACTTGAAAGGACACATTCAGAATATGATGAGTTATGTAAAGCAAAAAATTGATAGGAGGTCAAATAGTCATGAGGGTAGTCAAAGAGCCACAAGGAAGGTGAAGCATCACCTCTTGGTTATATATACGCCCTCATTGTATGATCAATGGACTTTTCACCTTTGCTCCTAGTTCTTTTGAGGAGGAAGGAGTAACTCCAACATTTCGCTACTCAAGCTAGTGTTGTTAATTATATACATGTGTCTTCAGACTTTTGCTTAGTAACAAAAGAATTCATGGCCAACATGTTATTCATGCATGGATTATGAATATTTCTAATACTATTCCATGGATGTTTTTATTTTCATGTTTTCTTTCATCTCTGCTAATGCGGTTGAACTATTTTGGTTATTTTAGTACTTATCTCATTCATTGGTTGTAAATACCATCGCATATTTTGTGGACTATTCCACTGGATGTCAGGCGGATCCTTCTTTTCCACGTGTGTCTCTACTTGGGTGGTATTGTTACCTTTCTCTTAGGGGCTCACTTTATTCTTTTCCTCCATAGTAGAAGAAATTTGACACAACTACAAACAATCACTCACTAGGCACACCTTCTTTATTTTTGAGGGCATCCCACATTCATCTCTCTTACTCACAGTTAAAGCCAAGGAAAGTCTATAAGAATACATGGAAATCAATTTGATACTCTATATGGGGCTGCTATTCCAAATGTTGTGAAGTCTAATTGGGACTTCACATTGGAGATAACTCTTGATGGATTTCTAGCACTGTCAGCACATGTATCCCATATACACATATATCATGCTAATGTCATCCGCCACCATCATCTAGTTCTAGTGAATCATCTAATCCTATGTGCCCCCTTAGAGAGGAGAAAGAAGGGTCTTGAGACCTTGGTTCTTTGCCAATTTCCTTTGTAAAAATTTAAAATGCCCTGGCCATTTTCTTTTAACAAACCACTGAGATTCTAAAATTTGGCTCTGCCACCACTCCTAAGAGGATTGTGGTTTTGGGGAGGGGTGCCCTTAGTGTATGTCTTCATTATTTATCTATGCAATCAACTATGTGGAAAAACACTTTCGACACCTTGAGTCCTAACAAGAATTTCCTCTATCGAGATGTCAGAATGTCATGTGTGGCCCGACGCCCATCTCTCGACACTTTCATTTTGTTCCCCACTTCGTGATCCTCTAGGATGAGCCTTGCAGGATGACGTGTACTATTGGGTCTTCCTGGATCCCTAATTATCCCCCTATTTTTTGTTTCTCTTCCTTTGTGTCCAATAATCCATCACTCTACACTCTCTCTTTGTTTGTGATAACTATATCAATGGGGTGACACCATTGAGTGAGGATGTCAAGTGGGCTATGCCTATGGCTAATTAAAAATTCCTCAAATTCTTTGATGACACTCCTCTTTGGTCACTCAATTGCATCCTAGTGCTTTGACTTGTGTGCTCTTTACACACAACTATGGTAACTCCACAGGGGGTTCCACGTGAGCTAATCAAACTGCTTCTTGTTGCTTTATTGTTTTCCATGTCTACCAGAATACTATATAGTGTCTTTTTTAACAAACTCTACCAACTTGATGTCTTTCTTTTGGAAAAACACTAAACTAACACACTCGAAGGGGGTCCTCCAACCACTTTTAGCTCTATCACTTTGACTTTGGGAACCTGAATGTTTACTGGCAATAAATCCTGATCCAAGAGGCCATTTGCAGACTTCCACATACCACTAGAAAGATATTTTTGAGAACTATCTAACTATTCCATCTCTAATAGTATCTGAATTGATCTCTCAAGGAAACATCTCCTCTAAATTATAGGACTCCTAACTATCATAATAATATTTTTATGTCTTCTTGAATATGCATGCTACTCTGATGATTATCTACACAATACCACAACAACCATTGGACTCCCCTTGAGCTTGACACATAAGGCACATCAATGCTAGCCTAATTACCATCAAAACTAGGCTCCCACACATGACAACCACCATCTGTTGTGACAAGTATCCATGCTAATTTGGTTAACATCAATGATAACACTCTTGCCAACTATCAGAAAACACTAACTTCCCAACACATATCCTAGTATAATTGTTGACATCAATGCTAGCACACTTACTTCCACTAATGATTTAGACAATTCCAACTTTCCAACAATCTCCCCCTTTGCCACCTCATCATTTCTTCCACCTTGATGGCCAATCCTCATAATTCTTCCACAGTTCTCCTTTACTGAGCTGCCAATGGATTTGTCTCCTCCTCGTGGGCCATAACAACATCTCCAACAAGAATCTCTTCCCCTTTGAAATCAATGGCAAAGGCCTACAATTTTTTTTCCCCCCCCATGAAATCACTAACTATCAATGACCAAGGGTCTCGCTACTGATGTGCATTTTGGTCTGCAAAATTTTCTTTAAGGATTGATAGCAGATGCTACTCTATAAACTAGACTTCCCATGAAGATATACTACCTCTACCTTGAATTCCTCTAGTTTTGGACACCTTATAGCAGATGACTGAAGCTCTTTCTCTGCCAATGCATCTTTTGTACCAATTAAAAGGAAAATAATACCAAATAAAATTCTTCGTGGTATTGTTTCTTCATGAAAATACCAACCATTAATGATGCATTGACCTCACTCTTCATTGTTGCTGCTACTTCATCCTATATGATCACTTCTCCTAAACATCTACATAAACCAAATTTGCTCCCCTTGAGATCATACATATCAAAAACTAAACTGTTGATTAAATGACACCTATTACACCAAGAAGTTGATACAAACTAGACAATGTACCAGGAAGGACCTTATAGCTCCTTCTCAGAAAGGAATTTCTACTTACACAACAAGATTCCTCCACATAAACCAAAGAAATCTAATTGACATAGTGATATAAATTAAAAATTAAGGAACATGCAAAGCTTACACCAATTGTGTTTCATGAACACAAGACTGCTAAGCAAAATCAAAATCACAACTTAAATGAAATAAGGGTATTTCACCTAAGATGCAAACATTTCATTTAGTCAAAAATATTTCTTTCTAAGGCTAAATATTGTTTCCTGGTACTGTTTACTAAGCACCTTCCCTTGAGCCAACACTCTTTGATCTCTTGTAACTACTTCCTTGCTTTTTCCTCGGGACTGATCTTATGGACCTAACTTGTCTTAGGGCTCCTCTTCATTCCACACTTTTGCTGCATCTCATCTTCTTCACTCATAATGTAAAGTATTGTTGTGTACTCTCTCTAAAATATTACTCATTTATCTTCTCCTTTCTCTTGCTATTATGATACATTTGAGATCAACCAATTTATTGTTGTAATGAAAAAGGGGCTCAATCATACCTTATATTTCCATATGCATGTCTCTATAGATGCTTTATTAAGCCTATATATGACTTATCTAGCCTCCCTTAAAGCCATTCTCTTCCTTTAATGAAGAGAAACATGATATCTACACCCATTGAGCAAATCATCCTTCTTTTTCTTTCAAACCTTCAATGGTCGAGTCTTGATAAGGGAAACTCTTTCCATCCTTTCCTCCTTTGCTTCAATTTGGTTCTTTTCTTCACTCCACAAGGGTAGAGGACACTCATTTTTTCCTCTTTCTTTACCCAATTTTTTAGATTCCTTCTGTCATTACAACAAAGAATTAAATGGGTGATTTCCCCATTTCTTCACTTCAGTCTTGTGATGATTGGAACTATGAATTACAAAGATCTTTCTCCCTACTTTATTCCACAAAACTTCTTAATACATAGCATTAGAGACAAACTCAGTTTCCTTTTCTCTTCTATTTCTTCTCATCCTGAACCAGTGACTTACTTCATTTTGTTTAATATTTTGAGATGCATGCCCCGATGTCTCATGTCTATATCCTGGACCCTTGTGTCCAACATTACCGCAATTGGATAATTTGACATAGAATAGGAATGGTGCAAAGGAGTTATTATTCTTGAGAACATTCTTCTAAAGACTTATATCATTGCCAACATGCTTACTTTTAGTCACCTTGTGCATTCTTGGGTTCTTGCTTTGTCCTTGAAGGTGAAAGGACCTCTGTTGGTTCTTCTTATACCTTCCATGGATGTCTAAAATGCTTCCTTGCATTCTTCCTTGTCGCTTCCTGGCTCTATTCTTTTGTTCTCCTTGGTTCTTCTTAGCATTTTGTTGCTTCCTTTTCTAGTTGTTCATCCTTTTTCCTTGGTCTTGTTGCTTCTTATCTTCTTGTTGTTGTTTCTTTCCTTGTTCTTGTTGTTGTCCAACAACTTATTTTCCTTTTTTCTTGTTGAACTTCCCTTACATGTGTGGTTGTCCTGTCAACCTTTCCATTTTGGAGCTTAGTTTTTCTTTGAAACCTAAACCAACCTTGATAAGGGAGGATCTTTTCTTAGCAATAATTTCATCTAAGGCCTTCTTGCTCTCCTCTAGCTTATGATATTGAGAAGAATCTTTATTTTTATCAGTTAATGTCTCAATGAGACTACTTCAACTTCTAGTCTCTCACAGTGAGCTTATCTTTCATATAGTTGAATGGTTAGCCTCCCATTCAATTTTCTAGCCTCATCTTGTTCAACATTTGAAGATGTAATTTTTTCTCTCAACTTTCAAATCTCAAGCTCATAAGTTTTTCGATTTCTCTAATTTCTTGAGATTTTCTTTTGACAAGTCATTGATATCCTTTAGGGAAAAGATCAAATTATTTCCAAAGTACATTGTTTCATTTACATATTTCTCTTTGCTTTTATAATTGCTAGCTAAACTACCACAGAGCTCTAAATTCCTCTCTATGTCTATGGGATCTTCAATAGATCTGAGGAGTATTCCATCTTCATCACTACCAGAGATATTCCTATCCTCTGTTTCATGGGAACATTCACAGGATCTTTCTTCAATTTCGTCATGAGGTGTTCCTTTGTCTTCCTCTTAGGTACCCTCATTAGTTATTTCTACAAGTGTAGGTCTCTCTTCACATCAACTAGATGTATAATTATATTTATCTTCAAAAGTAGAATATGTACACCTAATGGATAAATGACCTATGTCTTTACAATAATCACAAAACAATAGCTTACCTACAAACCAATGTGACCTCTCATCTAAGTCTCTTTCTTTCAAATCCTTGGAGTGAAGATCAACAATTTGCTCACTGGAATAAATATTTTGAAGGTTTTGGGCATGTTTCCTGTGAGATGCATTCTTATTCTCATTATCAATAACCTTCACAGATTCAGGTTCATTACTTGAGAACTAAGGTTCTTCAACCTCCTCTTCAGTTGTGTAGCTTCCTCCTCCATATATACATTGCAATATGTTGAGAATTTCCTTTGGTAACTCACACGAAATCACTTTATTGGCATCTCGCTTTCATATCCCTTTCATGATAATATATTTGGCCTTTGTATTAAACTCATTCCTTTCTCCATATATCATAGACAACCATACATATTCATTGATCACCATCGAATAGGATTCTATTCTAATATTCCAGAGCTCATAGTTTAATCCATTTAAAAATGGAACTAATTCAACTGTTATCCAAACATTATTAGCCATTGTGTCCCTTTGATATACCTTCTAGTGATTAAGTTTCTCCTAAAGGAACTTGGCTCTGATACCAATTGTTGGAAATAATGTTAATATTGAGAGGGGGGTTAATGAGTATTAATGTTAATTTAAACTTGTGTGCCAATTTGTCTTTTCATTCAAACTTGAAAATCATCCATATAACCATAAGAAACATAGTATATGGAAACAATATGAAACTAACACATAAAAACACACCACAAGAAGCATACGAATTGGACACAAAGGTTTAATGTGCAAACCATTCCATGGGGAAAACCACCAAAGCTTGTTTTGCTACAGATGTAAAAATAAGAGAACCTACTTTATAACTTAAATTTTTTTGTGAGCCACCACTCAGAGGATGCGCCAAATCCACTTGATTGTTTGCTAGCACCCACTAACAGGAAGCACACGCTCCCTCCTTTTGTAGACACTTGATCATCTTACCAGAAGCACCATATGAGGAATGAAATTCATGGATTTTTTGCAAGCACCAACTTGAAACTCCTTGGATTTATGCAAACACTAAATTTCAGGAGGAACCAACCCCCAAGACTTCTCGAGACACACACTAGAGATGGAAGCACCAAATTATTGTATGAAAGCTCCAACCCACACTTGATAAGGAAACTAATGTTCATTATATTTGCCAGATTCTCTACTTATTTTAAAGTTTGTTTGTCTCTGCAGCCTTTCTTCTACTCAACCCATGAAACACCTTATGCTCTACTCACTCTAGAGAAACCCAGTGTTCTCAACCCTCTGTACTCAACACCATACACTTAGAACTTGGCATGTTCCTTGCAACAGAGGATCACTCAACCTCTATTTCAGCACAGTCACACTTGGCCTCTACTTAGCAATGCTCACACACAGAGCTCTTCCGTGTAAATCCCTCAACAATGTTACATACTCCCACTTTCCACAATGGAAATCCTGAGTGTTGTTCCAATGTCAGAGACTAAAAGATGTTGTCTCTACTTCCATCTACAGTCCCAAAGAGAGTGCTCTTAGCATGGTTGTCGATTCTATTGTTGCATCAAATTGTATGACCACTACAATTGCGTTATACATAAGAATGGGCACTTGTGTGTTTCTCCATATTGAGAATTAATTCTCAGTCAAGCTGCGCACTACAACAAGGCTACCGATGCTGCTTAATTTCCTAGAGAGTTCAAATCTTACTTTAGGCATGCATTCTTTGAGCTTGGTCTAATCTTCATTCAATTCTATGAAGCATGCAAGGGAGACTGAGTATAATTGTTCCCGAGTAAATTGCCAACTCTACAAATCATGGTCCTCTATGTCTTAGTCTCTTGCTATCCACAGTGACCATAGAATTTGTTGTAGCTTCCATTGTTATTTTCTTCTTATTTTCATTTTTATCACAAAAAGAAATAAAAATAAAAAGAGAAGAAAAATCAAACCTTTGTTTAAAGGCCATGCAGGTTTAAGAGGTGTGATCAGGCAATAGCTTGATGATTATGATGAGGCGTGCTGTGGGAAAACAATAAACCTAAAGGTTAATCAAGGCTCAAGCCCCACAGTTGACCATGACATGAGCATGGTTGACCACAATGTTTGGCCTAGAATCATTATGGGGGTTCGTTCTCAATGCAGTTTCCTTGTATGCTTTACCCCCTCAAAGTCTAAAAGAATTGAAGTATTTTGTTTGATTTCGCACAAGTTAACTTGAATGGGTTTTGTTTTGGAGATCTGATGTGATAGTGTACCTACGAGAAGATCTGGGCCGTTGGTTGACAAGCCACAGATCCAACGGTAATCACACAAATTAGCTATAATGGTTTTGTTTTGGAAATCTGATGCGATGGTATACTTGTAAGAAGATCTGTGTTATTGATCGACAAGCCACGGGTCCAACGGAAGTCAGACGACAACTTATCAGATGCGATGATATATCAAATGTATTTCAAGCTTGCTGAAGTCCAGGTCAATCTCAGTCATCCATCCAAAAAGATGGGATCCAACAGATATCAGGTAAAGTAATGATTGGGTTTTAGTACTAAAGTTGTACCCAATAAATTATTGACTCATGGTATATATTTCTCACTAGGTCCATATGGGAGTCAATGAAGCGTTGAATAGGCAGACTCGATAAGATTTATTTCAAATGAGTTTAAAATCTCGTGAGTTTCGGAGGATTAGACCATTGATTGAGTGAATGATTGGATGGCTCATGCATAGCTGAGGCAGACCCAATGGGTTTATCAATTAAAATGTTAAATCTTTTCAGTTCTGTGGCAAAATAGTGTTTCGCATAAAATAGTTGATTCCACTGCTTAAGTGAGACAATTAGAATTAGCGGTGGATGACTAAAACTTCAAAGGAAGGTGATCAGTTGGGTTTTCTTGTGTTTTGGACAATCAAAATGGGCCCAATACATACGTAAGCCCAGGTTCATGCACGAGGTTTTGTCAAATTTTAGTATAATTAAAATTGTTTAATCATTATTAAAGCATCTACAGAGAAGCTCGCAACCAAACAACAGAGCCGAAAAGCTAGAAGTTATCATTATTTTCTAACTCTCGTTACTTCCTGTTATTCTATATTCTTTAGAATGAGGTGTCTATTACTCTCTATGTAATGTGTTGTAATAACTTTTACTCTAGACAGTTAGGAAAATAATTAAGTAGTTTGACAATTTTGGTGATCACCAACTATCTTGTAATGTATAAAAATAGGTAAATTTAGAATGAAAGGGTTCGAATTTTGGAGAACCTAGAGACTAAGCTACTAATTTCCTAATACAACTCTTAATTAATGAAGAATCAGAAGTTTTCCATATGTTTTTGGGTATGATTTTGTGTCTTTTCTATTATGTGTCAGCTTATGTTTTCTTCCTTTGAGTATAGTAATTGAAGTTGCAGGCCTTTATTTGCCTATCTAAATAAAGTCAACTTCCTTAAAGAGCGCTCCTATACTTGAAGTTCCCATCTTTGCAATTCTTCTAAGTTACAGATAGTAGATCCTGTGTTAAACAACATATTGTCTATGAATTATTCAATATTTCTTCATTCGTCATTTATATTCAACAATCAAATGGCATTCTCTTGTTATCTTGTCACCTAAGTAATGAGGACGAAGAACCAAATTTCCCAAGTCCTTCATTTGAGAAGAAAATATATAATTGAGTGACAAACAAGTGACAATTTTTGTAATCATTAATTTCTTAAGCACAATTTCTATGCAGCCAGGAAATTGGTTTCTTAAGGTACAACATTAATTGATAGCATTGTCGGGGAGAGAATATAAGAGCACTTTTCCCTGGGTTTTCAATATTTTCCTCGTCTTGTTCAGTGAGGACGAAATATTTCGTTGTTTTGAACAAAAGAAATAACTATGGCTTCAAGGAGACCCCATACAGGGTCAAAGACCTCACAGCATAAAGTTCGAGCCCTTTCAGACCCTGAAAGGCTAGTTTCCAAGAGGGTTAGAAGGCCTAAAACTCCACTTACACCAAGTCCTACACTATCTGCACTAGGCAGTAGTTCATCACATCTTTCACATTCCTCTTTTATTAACCAAGAGTCAGCTTTTGCATTCAATTCATTTCAAGATCCTAGCTTTCAGGAACAGTCTTTAGAGTTTGCTTCTTTTTCAGTATCTACTATAGTTATTCAGCCTGAACCTATAACTACATTACCACCTTTGAACACTCCATTTACTCCTCAGTCAGTTTCCACATTTGCTGGTAATCAAGGTTCAGTAAATTTGGGAGAAAACATGGTAGCTCCTGCACTCTTGATGAATAGATATGCACCTCTTCAACTGGCACAACCGTTGAATCAAATGCCACAAGAATACCTCAATATTCTTCCCCACTTTACAGGGCAAGATGAACAAACAACAAAGAATGATGCATCACTATTTTGTAACTTTGCATAAAACCTAGATGTTGAACATTTGGATGTTGTTCTAATACTTTTTGTTCAATCCTTGGATGGAGAAGCAAGAAAATGGTTTAAAGGGCTTCCTAATAACTCTATTCCTTCTTGGGAAGAAATGGAGTGCCTATTCACCCAAATTTGTGGAGAAGAAAGAGACCATGGGTATTCATTAATAGACTTTAATGCTATAAAGAAGAGGTCTAATGAAACTGTAGTTGAATTTGTCAGAAGATTTAGTAAATTGTACAATAGTGTTCTAGTGGAGATTAAGCCCCCTCCTGTTCGTGCCAAAATAACTTTTGCAGGGGCTTTTGAGTCAGATTTTGGATTTACATTGAGGGAAAGTAAATCTCCAACCCTTCATTAGATCCAAATAGATGCATCATAGATCGAAGTAGATCCGGTGGCTGCAGGCTAAACACCAAATACATAGCCTATCTAAGTCAAGGGAAAGGTAAAGATAGAATCCTCTCAAAATAAAACACTAGAGGATATGAGTAATGTAATTAAAAACTTGTCAAATAAATTGAATAAGTTAGAGTTGGAAAATAAGAATTCTCAGAGATAAGCATAGTATAATAAGAACTTTAATCCTGAATACAGAAGATAGCCTTTGCAAATCTTTCAAAAGGAGAGAAAGGATCAGGATCAGACTCAAGCACCATTGTATATAGAGGCAGATCCTGGTGAAGTACTTGAACACCCTAGGGACCATGAATATTAAATTTCTATGTCATATGTAGTAGATGAAGATGAGCTTGGTGTTGAAGAAGAAAAGTATGAGTATGTTGAAACAGATGCTATTTATGATGAAAATGAAATTCATGAATATTGGAAGCAATTCTCTGATTTTATGCAGCAAGAACTACACAAGAAATATGACTTGAGATCAAGGAAAAGATCAAGAAGTCAAGAAAGTGAAGGTGAGTAGCAAGTTCCAGCTTGCTCACCAAAGGTGACTCCACAAGAATCTTAGCCTGCAAAACCAGTAAATAAAGGAAAGAAACAAGAGAATGCAAATGGTAAGACACAAATACTTGAAGGTGAGTCTTCTCAAGAGCAAAGTGGAAAAATTCCTTTGGAGAAGCTTGTTTCAATTCCCCAAGTAATTTCATTGATGAAGAAAGGAGAAGATAAAAATGAAAAGGATGCTAAATAGGGTCATTTTTTTAGTCTTACTAAAGAGTTAGTGAAGGTAAGAATTCAAGTTCCCCTTACAGAATTAGCAAAAACACCAGCTTATGAGAGGGAGATTGCTGAGTTTTTTGATAACTAGACACAACTTACTAGACACAACTTACTTCAGCCTATGTAAATACGGAGTTGCAAACTGAAGGAATGTGGAAATTGTTCTTTGATGGAGGGTATTCCAAGGAAGGAACAGGTGCTAGTTTTATTCTGATTGCACCTAGAGGTAATATGTTCTCTTTTTCCTTTCAATTAGAGTTCAAAGCAACAAACAATGTGGCAGAATATAAGTCCTTGATTATTGCTTTGCAAACAGCTAAACAAATGGGAATTAAGTCAATTTCTTCTTTCGGAGATTCAGAGCTGATTATCAAACAAACAAAATATCACAGTCAAACAAAATACCCTAGTCCTAGGGCATATAAGAATGAAGCCTGGGATTTGGTTGAGAATTTTTTTGAAGCTTTTAATATTCAATTCATTTCAAGGGATGGGAATAGATTAGAAAATTCATTGGTTGTGGCTGCTAGTACTTTCAGGCCTCCTATTAATCCAAAACTAAGATATGAGTTAGAAAATGAGGCACAAACATTAAGTTCCTAATAATGTTAAACATTGGCAAGTTTTCAAACATGATGAGCAAATTAAATAATTTTTTTACTATAGTTGAGGAGTTCAGGGCACATAAATTGATCAGGATGAAGATGAAACAACAGAATTTGCAGATGTTAGTGCTTTTAATATTCAAAAGCTAATCAAAAAGTTTTTCATTTCAAAGATAATATTCTGCCAAATGAGCTTCTCCCTCTTTAAAGGTTTTTTAACCCTAATGATGTGGTTGTTGACTCAGGAAAAATTCACAGGATGAACACATTCAGAATAATTCAATTGAGTTTCACCTAATTATCAAGAGAGATATATTAAACTTTTCAAGGACTTTGTTGATGTCTTTTCATGGTCCTATGAGGATCTCAAGGCATACGATGTAAATATTATTTAGCATAAGAGGACCTTGAAGGAGGGAATTAAGCCCTTTAAATAGAAGCTTAGACAGATAAATCCTCTGCTTCTACCATCAATTGAGAAAGAGGTCAAAAAATTGCTTAATTCCAAAATACTAGTTCCACTCAAGTACTCTGATTGGGCGGCTAATTTAGTGCTTGTAAGAAATAAAAATGGAGAGACAAGGTTATGTGTGGACTTCAGAAATTTCAACAGGGCTTCCTTGAAAGATAATTATCTGTTGCCTGAGATGGATCATGTGCTGCAAAAGGTAACAAGATCTTTTACAATGTCAATGATGGATGGATTCTCTGGGTATAATCAGGTGGTTGTGGATAGAGAAGATCAGAAGAAGAGAACATTCACAACTCCCTTGGGTACCTTTATGTATGCCAAAATGCCTTTTGGGTTGATGAACATAGGTACTACATTTCAGAGGGACATTGCTTTTTTGGGAGATAAGTTTGTAGTAATATATTTGGATGATATTATTTTTTTCTCAAAGTCTGATGAAGAACATTTGGACCATCTGAAAAAGACTTCTGAAAAATGTAGAAGATTTGGGCTTTCCTTAAACCCCAAGAAATCCATCTTTGCTCTGGAAGAGCGAAAACTATTGGGGCATATTGTTTCTATAGATGGAGTGAAGATAGACCCAACAAGAGTACAAGCTGTACACCACTGCCAAGGAGTAAAAAGTATATTCAAAAGATCTTGGGAAAAATAAACTTCTTAAGGAGATTTGTGTCGAATTATGTAGAAATTGTAAAAGAAATTACTAATATGCTGAAGAAAGAGAATGAAGTGCATTGGGCCAGGGAAGCTAGAGAATCATTTTCCTAGATTAAAAAATCATTGCAGGCAGCTCGAGCCCTAATCAGCCCTTATTATCAAAATCATTTCCATTTTTTTTCATTCGCATCACCGACTTCAATAGTTGGTGTCTTACTGCAGAAGAATGATGAAAAGGAGCAGCCCGTTGCATTCTTCAGTAAGATTATTAAGGATGTTGAGCTGAAGTATAATATTCTTGAGAAGTGGGTGTATGCTTTGGTAATAGCCCTAAAAGCCTTTATAACTTATGTGTTGTAGTCACAGATCATTTCCTATGTGCCAAATGTTACAGTAAAAGATGAACTAGTATAGGGAGATGTAGAAGGCAAAAGAGGAAAGTTGATAGCCATGATCCAATAGTATGACTTGGACATAAAACCCACAAAGTTGGTGAAAGGGAAAGGATTGAAAAGAATGATGACAGAATCGAACTTTTAGGCATTGGGTATCAACATGCTGACACCTATTGATGAAGGAACAATTGAAGAAAATGAAGAAAAGCCATATCCAAGTATGAATATCAGGGATAAATTTTTATGTTCACAATGGTACAAGCATATAATTCATTATTTGTGTTATCTCTGTTGTCCCCAACCCTTGGATAGAACAAAGTATAGATAATTAAAGATCAAAGCACTACCATATGTGATTGTGGAAGGAAAATTATACTGGAAGGATGCTGCAGGAATGTTGTTGCTATGTTTAACAGATGATGAGTTTATAAAGGCAATCAAAGATCATCATGAAGGTCTATTTGGAGGACATTACAATTGGAAAGTTACTACACCTAAAATCCTTCAAACATGATTTTATTGGCCTACTTTATTTGGTGATACATTCAAGTTTGTCAGAAGCTGTCAGAAGTGTCAGCTTTTTGCTGAGAAGAAGAGGTTAGTCCCTTACCTCTAATCCCATTTTTCATAGAGGAATCATTCAGAAAATGGGGATTGGACATTGTTGGAGAGATTAACTCACCTTCAAGTGGACAACACAAGTGGGTTCTCACAGCTACTACATACTTCACTAAGTGGGTGGAAGCTATGCCTACTAAGAGGGAAAATGATCGGGTGGTGATGAAATTCTTAGAGAACAATTTCAACAGATTTGTATGCACCATCAAAATCATAATAGATAATGCTCAAGCCTTTAATTCAAGTAAGTTTATTGCTTTTTTTCAAAAGTATAATGTTATTTTGTCGCATTCAACAGCTTATAATCCACAAGGGAATGAATTAGCTGAATCCACTAACAAAAGTTTGATGAAGATCCTTAAGAAAACTATTACGGAGAACCAAAAGACTGGGATTCTAAGTGAAAGTTTGCTTTGTGGGCTGCTACAGTGACTATAAGAAGATCTATAGGCAAATCACCTCTTGAATTAGTATATGGAACTCAGGATTTGTTTCCAAGTCAACTCGTGAAGCTTGTGATTGCAATGATTCAGGACGAAAAAGAACAACCAAATGCTTTGATAAGAAGAATGAATAAAGTAGCTGAGCTAACTGAGAACAGGGACAAGGTAAGACACAACTTGATTATTTATCAATCAAAGATGAAAAGTATTTTTGACAGAAAAGCCAAGGAGATTGATTTTAAAGTTGCAGATCTAGTACTAGGATGGGATACTAGAATAAAAGATAAAGGTAAGCATGGGATGTTTGATCCTCTCTGGTATGGTCCTCTTAGAATTGTTGAAGCAATGTCCAATAACACTTTCCCTCTTTAGAATATTAATGGAGAAACCCTACAGCTGCCTATCAATGGGCAGTACCTCAAACATTACTTCCAGTTATAAATCATAAGCATTTTATCATTATAAATATTGGAGTGCATTTAGTGTACAAATGCCATAGAATTTGAATTGGTTGCAATATATGACTCCATGCCTAAGATGAAGGAACTGATCTATGGTTCTTAGTGCTTCTGTGGCAAAAGCACTATCCCTGGGTGGAGCCAGATGTTGTAGCTTCCATTGTTGTTTTCTTCTTATTTTCAGTTTTATCACAAAAAAAAAAAATTAAAAGAGAAGAAAAATCAAACCTTTGTTTAAAGGCCATGCTAGTTTAAGAGGCGTGATCAAGTGATAGCTTGATGAGAATGATGAGCTGTGCCACAGGAAAACAATAAGCCTGAAGGTTAATTAAGGCTTAAACCCCATAGTTGACTGGGATATGAGCATGGTTGACCACAATGTGTGGCCTAGAATCATTGCAGGGGTTCATTCTCAATGTAGTTCCCTTGTATGCTTTACCACCTCAAAGTCTAAAAGAATTGAAGTATTTTGTTTGATTTGACATAAGTTAACTTGAATGGGTTTTGTTTCATAGATCTAATGCGACGGTGTACCTGTGAGAAGATATGGGTCATCGATCCACAAGCCACAAATCCAATGGTAATTGTATAAGTTAGCCAGAATGGTTTTATTTCAGAAATATGATGCAATGGTATAGTTGCAAGAAGATCTGGGTTGTTGATCGAAAAGCCACAGATCCAACTGCAATCAGGCAGTAACCTATCGCACGTGACGATATATCAAATGTAGTTCAAGCTTGATGTAGTCCAGGTCAAGCTCAGCCATACATCCAAAAAGACAGGATCCAATGGATATCAGGCGAAGAAATTATCGGGTTTTAGCACTAAAGTCAGACTCGATAGATCATTAACTGGTGGTATATATTTCCCATGGGGTCAATATGGGAGTCAAGAGAGCGTTGAATAGGCGAAATTTATAAGATTTATTTCAAACGAGTTTAAAGTCTCATGAGTTCCGGAGGATCAGACCGTGGATTGAACAAATGATCGGATGGCTCACACACAGCTAGGGTAGACTTGACGATTTTATGAATCAAAATGTTAAATCTTTTTAGTTCCATGGAAAACTAATGTTTCACGCAAAATAGCTGATTTCGTTACTTAAGTGAGTCAATCAAAATTAGCAGTGGATGACTAAAACTTCAAAGGAAGGTGATTGGTCGAGCTTTCTTGTGTTTTGGCCAATCAAAATGCACGCGATACATACGTAAGCCCAGGTTCACGCATGAGGTTTTGTCAAAGTTTATTATAATTGAAATGGTTTAATCATTATTAAAGCATCTACAAAGAAACTCAGCAGTTGAACAACAGAGACAAATAGCTATCAGTTATCATTATTTTTTAACTTTCATTACCTCCTGTTATTCTATATTCTTTAGAATGAGGTGTCTATTACCCTCTTTGTATTGTTTTGTAATAATTTTTACTCTAGACAGTTAGGAAAATAATTAAGCAATTTGACAGTTTTGGTGATCACCAACTGTCTTGTAATGTATAAAGGGAGGTGAATTTAGAATGAAGGGGTTTCAATATTGGAGAACATGGAGACTAAGTTACTGAATTCCTGATACAACTGTTGATTAATGAAGAATCATAAGTTTTCCATATGTTGTTGGGTATGATTTTGTGTCTTCTTATGGTTTCTTCCTTTGAGTATAGTAATTGAAGTTGTAGGTCTTTATTTGCATATGTTAATAATGTTAAATTCCTTAAAGAGGGCCCCTATACTTGAAGTTCCCATCTCTACTATTTTTCTAAGTTATAGATAGTAGCTCCTGTGTTAAACATCACATTGTCTATGACGTATTCAATGTTTCTTCATTCATCATTTATATTCAACATTCAAATGACATTATGATGTTATCTTATCACCTAAGTATTAAGGATCAAGAACCAGATTTCCTAGGTCCTTCATTTGAGAACACAATATATAATTGAGTGACGAACAAGTGACAATTTTTGTAATCATTAATGTCTTAAGCACAATTTCTATGTAGCTAGGAAATTAGTTTCTTAAGGTACAAAAGAATCCATTGTAACATCTGTGCAATTGTGGTCCTTTTTACTTTGACACAACATTCTCTATAATTTCCATTACTCCAGTGACACCAATGCTTTTGAGTGCATTTTTGAAGCTTCCAAGTCATCCATGCATTTAAGAATGTGATATTAGCTTCACTCACTCCAACTATGGCCATAACGAATTATGGAACAGTGTCCAAGTATGGTGAATCCTTTCCAAAGTACCTTCATGGATGTGCATGCTAAATGCTATAGGCTTTCTACTAAAAGTGCTTCCAAACCTGCTGACATAGGCCTTTAGCTCCTTTTGCTAGAACCTTTACTTGTTTTCCACCATACGAGCAGGTTTCATTACAACTTTCTCAAGCCCTTAGACGTTTAACATGTTTAAACCCTTTATGGGTCAAACTCCATTTTTTAATGGACTTGTGCCATTGGTCTCAATTATACGCAAAATGGCCAAGGTTCAGGGCTTAGCTCTTAGCCCTTCTATCTTAATGCATTACCGCATACCATCTCTATAAATTGTCAGGGTCTAGCTTCTGCATCATCTCCTCCAAGCCATGTTGTCATGTGGGGTTGTCACTTCCACTATAATTATTAGCTCTAGCTGACCACTTGTTAGTGCTACATGTCTCAACACTATCATCCTAGACAAAAATCTATTTGTCCATTTATTTTCATTGGTGTGAGACTTGAGGTCTTATCTATCTCGTGGCATCTGCCCTAAGATTTTAATAGAAAATCAAATCCCCCTTCGGGATGAGATACCTAACTAACATGTCCTCACACTGACTACCTTATGCATTAACTAATATAAAACTTCCAGGCTTTGCCTAGCAGGATGATCTCTCCTAGTGCAGTCCACCCTATGCATTTTCCATTGGTTCGTGCCTTCGCACGACCCTGTATTCCTGACACCTAGTCAACCCTCAATTTCCTCTAAAAACACCACTCAAACGTTCTAAGGTAGACCTTCAGGGATGATGTCATGCTTATGTCATCAATTCCATGTGACTCCTCCTAAGTGGTGACATGTGTCACCCAAATTTGGCCCATCAGGCCACCCAAAAATGATGAATTTTCCTACCACATGTCCCTTGTAAAACCATGTCATGCTCACATCATCTGGCACCATCATCTCCATAGATCTAATCAATTTCTTCCATGTGTTCTGTCAGAGAGGAGAGATAAGGGCCTCGAGGCCTTGGTTTTTCTCCAATTTCATTTGTAAAATATTTAAAATGCTCTGACAAATTTCTTTTGAGAAATGACCGAGTTGCAAAATTCCAATCTGGTAGCACTTCAGAGAAGATTGTGATTTTTTGGAGGGGTGCTCATAGAGAGTCTCTGTTGTTTTGATCTATTTGATTAACTGTTCTAGAAAACACTTCCAACACCCGTAGGCCTGCCAAGTCATCCCTCTATTAGGATTTTAGAATGCCACCATATGGCCTGATGCCTATCTCCTAGGTTGTCCATTTTTTAGTCTTACCAATTCTTCAAGACAAGCCTTGCCGAATGATGTGTACTATGGGTTCTATCTGAGCCCTCATTATTCTCTTATTGGTTTCTAGTTTGCCTCTAGGTCATGATATCTATCTTTCGACGGTTTTGCTTTGTGGGCCATAACTATATCATCAAGGTAACACCGTCAATCCAGACTATTAAGTGGGCTCAGCCTATGGCCAAGGAAAAAGACATCCACTTCTCTGTTGGGTGTCCTTGTTAGCCTATTCAATTTCATCTCATTTCTTTGACTTGTGCACCCTTTACATACTACCAGGGTGCATCCGCTGGGGTAACATCATCGGGGGGGCTCCACCTAATCTTTTAAAACTGTGACATGCTCCTTTGATGTTTACCACATCTTCCTAACTCTTCTTTAGTGGTTCCATTAACAAGCTCCACCAACTTTCTCTATCAATTTTCGAAAAAATCCTAATTTGAAACTTTCTCTATCGCTTTTGGAACTCCGTGGGGTCCTCCAACCACTTTTAGCTCTACCACTTATACTCTCGACACCTCAACCTTTAGAGGAAATAACTCCTGATAAAATAGGCCATTTGCATACTTCCGCATATCATTGAAAATCTCTTTTTGAGTACTCTCAAAGTATGCTATATCCAAGAGTATCTAAGTTGATCTATTGAGGCAGAATCTTCTCCAAATTCAGGGACACCTAACCATAATAATCATATCTTTATCTCTTTTTTAATAAGCCTTCTACTGTGATGATACTTGGAAAGATACTGTAGAAACCATTGGACTCCCCTTGACCTTGACACATCAAGCACATCAATGTTATCCAATTTATCATCACATATAGGCTAGTGGACATCACAACCAACATTTGTTGCCATAAACATCCATGCTAGTTTGGTTGTCATCAATGCCAACACTCATGCCAACTGTTAGACAATGTCAGGTGCTGGACACATCACCTAACATGATTATTTATATTAATTCCAACACACTTCCTGCCACTAACCATCAATATAATTCCACTTTCCAACAACTTGGCCTACCATGAAATCCATAGTGGGAGAAGTAATTTCCCTACCAACCAATGAGAAATAGTTTCCACTAACCAGATTCATCCAATTTCACATCTAGGGTTGTTACTTGATAGTGATCACTCTTGGTCTAGCACAAAATTCCTCTTGGTATTGCAATCCCTTTTCATCTAACAATGTCATTTCCTGAGTATTTTGGGCCTCCACCAAGGAGGACACAAAGCCAACAATATTTCCTCAACCTTTTTCCCGTTCACCTTGTTGGCTAACGCTTATCGCTTGCTAAGATAATCTATCTCTAGGGAGAGGAAATGTAGGAAGGAAACTACCTCTTCCCATAGCCCTCATTCGGAATTTCCCAACTATTCTATAACTGTATGCAATGTGAAATTAAGTTTTTCACCTTTTCCAATCATAATCTTACATCATTTACGATTTACACATTTTTTATATTTAATATTAAAGTAGAAAGAACATTTATGTACATCATATGTTGATACTGGAATCTCAGCATGGGCCCCATAGAATATAAAAGTAAGTTCAATAGGAAATCGTGGCTGATATCTCATGTCACATGGGTGGTGTTCATTTCAAATTTCCACATAATAAACAACACACAATTTGGAAAAACATTACTATATCATCTATGCACAAATATTTCATATCATAATGGAAAACATTATACCTTCACATTTACAAGTGTAAATCTCATTGCAACATCTTTTCGTTCATTAATTCTTATATTTTCTGTTACTAGAATCTTAGTGAAGTTACTATACTACCATTAAGCTATCCCTTCTTAATCACACTAGTGGTATTACTCACAACTACTTGTAATAAAACCATATCTTGTACAAAATAATATTATTCACCAAACTTCTTGTCAAATACATTCAAGATTCATTTCACTTCACACATGAATCAACATTCTCAATATTTCAAAAAAGTAGAAAGGTATTGATCCTACCAATATTTCACTTATATTTTCATGGATTAAGAGTGAGCATAGAAAAACAAGGTTTCCACGAGGATTTTTTACAAAACAGCTATTGGCCCTCGATTTTGATCAATTTTTCTTATTAAAGATCCACTTAACTTGCATCATATTCCACCTTACATCATCCATATGTGCCTTATTTTGACATTATTATGCATATTCAGGTAAATAAATTATGTTTTTCAACCTTTAGATATTTTTGCAAAAAATTGGTTTTAAGAATATTTTTCGACAGAACTGGAAATTCCCACTATAACTCTATTAAAGTGATATATGCAGGACACCTAGGATCAAGATGAATACATAATTGGAAGTATTAGGAAGAAATTATAAATGAAAACCTATTGGCTTAGTTAAAATGAGCAAATACAAGCCCAGTCAATGCTAGTCAAACCTGAGCCGTCACCGAGAACTCCGCATTAAATAAGATCAGTTTTAGGAATTTTTGGATTTTTTTCCATCTTTCTTGTCACTAATGGATGGCTTTGACTTGATGATTTTGGATAACATTAATTATAGTTGTTTCAGACTTTTTAGCATGTATGGTTATTATTTTTCCTATTTAAAGAGAGACATTCTTAGTTAGACTATGTAGAAAAACTTATTATTTTGATATAATTTAAGATTGAGCTTTTGTTTCATGATTTCTTTGTGTTTGCTGGAATGAATGTGTTACTGTAGCTGAGTATTTTAGCAAGTGTAGCAACAAGTTTGGAGGCCCCCCATACTAAGCTAAGTACACTTTGTTGTATCATGTTTATATTTGTGCATGTGCTACTTTGATTCTCCATGTTTATTATATTCATTTTCTGTAAATATTTGTAAATATCTTTAATGTGAATTTATTTTATGAAATTTGTTAAGTGAAGATTGCTTCCTTTAGTGATTATCATAAATGTGGGAGGACAACCAGGTCTCTTTAAAAGAGCCCCTTCTTCGTGAAATAGGACTAAGACTGAACAAGATTCACTTCTTTCAAGATTTCTTAGATTAAGTTCCTATTATTTTATTAGATTCTTTCATTCTTACTTAGATATTGGCAATGTCATTATAGAATTATTAAGGGAGTACAACCAGGTCTCTTTGAAAAAGCCTCTTCGTTGTTTCTCTAAAATAACCTAATTTCATAAATCAATAATGCATGCTTTTATGGAATAAACTTAGACATTTTTTCTTAAGTTGTGAGGAGTGATTTATATTTATAATATGTATTTTAATTTTTATTTATTTAGAATTATTTATATTTGTAATATGTCCTTTGGCTCTTATAACTACTATCTACATTAGTTCTTATGAAAAATCCATAAATTGTGGTTTCCTTCTATGATTAAGAACCTATATTGATAGGAAAATACATGTCTTAATTACACAATAAATGGAGCTAACATTTTTGGCGCCATTTCAGGGGAAGAATATTTTGAATATAACTAATTAGGAAGATTATTTAAAGAAAAAAACATAAAAGAAACAAAAACATATAAAAATATAGATAGGATTTTTCATTATGGTCATTTATGCCTAGATATAGAGATGAAATGGGTAGATACGTAAAAGAATACTTCCCAACTACTAAACCATTGGTAGAAGCAAGTCTGCCTCAATTTGATTTAACTACACCAATTGCTGGAAAACCAACTTTGGAAGAGTTAGAGGAAAAACAATGCTCAGGACAAAGATTAACACTTGTTGAGAGATAAACTTTTTTAGCTTATGAAGTGAAAGAAATACAAAAACAAACAGAAATACCTTACATTGGAAAAAAGAGAGAAATAATAAAGCCAATTGATGAACCCATTTTTCAACAAATAGATCGACCTATCTTTGAAAGCATAGAACAGGTTGAATCTCAAATTGCTTTTGAAATAGTTGAAACTAATGAAAGAAAATGTTACAATATGAAAAACAACAAAAAGAATGGCAAAGAAGAAGAGAAGAATACACAAGAAGAGAAGTAGAAAGGAAAAGAGAAGAGTATCACAAAAGAAAATATGATCATACAAGAATATAATATGAACAAAATGATGAAGAAGCACTTTTGGATTTCCAATTGTAGATACTAGAGAAATTCTAGGAGAAGAAGTAAAAATGAAGAATATTCCACTTTAAGTTTTACCAAATTTCTATGGAATGTCTACTGAAGATCCCGATTCATTCATGTTTGAATTTGACATCTTATGTAGAACTTATGGTTACACTGATGATACATATAAGCTTCGTCTTTTTCATGGTACTCTTAAAGTAGCTGCATTAAAATGGTTTATGGGATTATGAGAACACACTATTACTTCTTGGGGTGAAATGAAGAAAATTTTTCTTAATAAATATCAAGCCTATTGTAGGAGTAGAGATTCAAAAGAAGATAATTTTAGAATGTCTCAACAAGAAGATGAGAGCTTGGAGGAATATTTGGAACGATTACTTTACGACCTGCAAAAATCAAAACAACATTCTCTAAATCCCGATACCATTAGAACAATATTTCTGAAAGGAATAAAAGATGAGTATACTGATATTTTTTTTTTTTTTTTGTAGGTAAGCACCCAAGGGGGATTTTAACCAGTGACCTATCACAAGGAGTGCCTTAACAATGCACCCATTCACTGTCAATCGAAAGCCCCATGGGCTGAGTATCTTGATATTCTTAATGTAATGGGTAAACAATATCTTTAATACGTACCATTTGATGCAATAGCTGAAATATGTTAAAAGTGCTCTAGAGGTAGATCCAAAATACAAGAAAGAGATGTAACTTATAGAGCTTCCAAATCTATAGCAGGAGGAGGGACAAGAGAAGAAATATGGATTTTGTTAGAAAACTTTAAAACAGATCTTTTGAGTACCTTAGGAACACAAGTTGACGTATTAAAATAAAAGAAGAAACAACAAGAATAAGAACAAACGATGTCAATGTTTTTTCCAAAGTGTAGGAGGAAACATATTTTACGAGAATGCCCTTTGGATAATATACATGTTTGTGGACTATGTACAAAAAATCATGTTACAGACGATTGTCCAACATTAAAAGATTTGCAAGAAAGTCAAACAGAAGAAACTCAAGGATTTGTTATATGGCACCAAGAAGAGTTTGGCAACCACGTTTTGTAGGTACATCTCAATAGTTTCCTCAACAAATTCTCCAAAATTTTCAATATCAAAATTCATGGAATAGTCCTATGGCATGGCAAGTTTGGCCTCCTCAGAAAAACCAAAGCCAACCTTCACAAAGTTGACAAGGATATGCTTATGGAGCCCAACATCCTCAAGAATTTTACCCTCAACAATATCAATCTTAGCCATCACATCAACAGCCATATCCTCAACCATCATTTTCAATATCAACAATTCCTGCAATCCATTGAATCAAATCCATTTACACAACAATCAATGACTACACTAGCTCAACCTCAGCAGCTTGAGCTGCCTTCTATTCAACCACCACTGAGACCAACTCAATTACCAGCCTAGACGGTAGCAAGTCCGAGTAATAGAGTGGAAAGGCCAGCATATAATATGAAAGAAACAACGTTATTTCCTACATATTCTATTCTTCCTATACAATATGTCCACTTAAGACGTGGGAAATTATTACACAAAGATTCTCCACCAATTATAGAGGAGAAAAATGGACAAGGAGAAGAATCTGAAAAATCTCATCCGGGAAATCAAATTTAGAAAGGAAAAACTATTATGACTTAAACGCCACATTATCCAGAGATGTTAATAGAGAAGAAAATCAAAATTCCAATTTCTCTTCCTGAATTTGATATTGTAGAAGAATTACAGAATGCTTATGCCAAAATTCCTTTGTTTCAAGCTATTAAGGAAATTCCAATTTATAGAAAATTAATAAATGAATTATGCATTAAGAAAACTAGCAGTAAGAAAAGAAATCCACCCACAATTCAAGCCATTGGCAAAGTAGCTAGTCTCATGTCTACAAAATCAACAATTGAAAAATATATTGATCTGGGGATACGTTTGGTTACCATTTCAATCAATAATTTTTCAGTTCCTAACACTTTAATTGATTTAGGAGCTGCTATAAATATCATGATAATGAAAACTATGAAGTATTTAAAATTTCCAAATATTTGATCTACTACTACAATTTTATAACTAGAACATAGATCTAAAGTTGTACCAAAAGGAATACTTGAGGACATCATTATTTCTTTAGACTCATGGGAATATCCTGTAGACTTTTTTATCTTCCAACCAAAAAAAAAAATTAGGAGATCATCCTTCAATTCTTCATAGACCATGGTTAGCCACAACAGATGCCTTCATTGGATGTAGATCAGGAACCATGATCATAGCACATGGAGATGAAAGGAAACATATTACACTCTATCCTCCTAATCAATCTACTTATTCATTATCAAGGTTTGATTATGAACAAGAAAACACTCAGTCTATTTTCAACCATTAACCAATCCTTTAATTTTAGAGAAGAGGAAGAAGATGAGGATTTAATAGATATTTTTATCTTAGAACCTCATCTTTCTGAACAGCTAAGAATAGCACAATATGAAGCTGCAAATCATCTTTTAAATCAATGTTTGGAGGAAGACTGTACTATTCAATCACTGCAGAATTCATTTGAAGGAATTTTTCTTGTCAACTCAATTACCAATTCTGTCACATACATCCATGGCTTACTTGGAAATAACCCCTAATTTCCTAGTTATTAAAAAATTTCCTTTGTTATAATTAATATTTCCTTGGTTATATTTATCCTTGCCTACATTAATGATCTTAATTAACTCCCCTATCATGATCATCCATCATGATTATAGTATTTACTTTATCATGCATGAAAACAATAATATACCATTAATTCCTTATATTGCATGCAGCAGCATTTAATTTCATTATGCATGATATTAACCATAGCGACCCCTTTGATAATACTAAGGGAAACATTCCTCCATAATTATTCCACATGCATGAAAATCTGCAAAATTATAAAGCATGCTATCATTTCTAAACTAGCCTCCTTGAATGCACATGTAATAGTTAATAGAACTATCATGGACTATATCGTGAAATGCATGCATCTATGCCATGTACCCATTATCTCCCGAGCTATATATATACATAGACATAACATAACATTAAATACAACTATGTTCCTTAAACATAATGATGATTAGAGTTAGATTCACTGAGCATTTTACTCATCCACATTCGTAAGAGTGAAATAAATTACAGAAACATAGATAGTATCATCAATAATAAAAGTCTCAGTATGATTATTTATCTTAACAAGGTATTGGATATACCAATACTACCTAATATCTACACATTGATCCTTTAACAACTTAACTTATAATCTCATTTCTATGCCCTAAATTGTCACATGCATCCATATAACATTATCTCATAAATACCGTGAATATAGGTAAAGCTACTCATTTATAATAGTCACATATAATTCCTTCAATCATTCTCATTGCTAGAAAATTCATACAATTTCTTTCATAAGTTAAATTCATTTAAAACAAAAAGGGAAGAAAACATCATATAGACATTCCATGCATCTGACACCAACTAAATATCACTTGGGGGGAGGAGCAACACTACCTAGCCATGAACCACCTCTCATTTCCCCCCGAGCCTGAGATCTTGCTAGGGATCCACTATCCTCAATTGATTGATGCACTCGGTACTCAATACACCCTTTCATGATTTAGTTATCATTAGTGGCATCCTACTTTAAGGATTTTTCCATTTGCCTAGGTCTTATCTAGAAAAGCTCATCTTTATACGATGCCTCTCCACATAAAAGCTTGGATTTATCTCCCACAAAGATTTTGTGTCTGATGGATCTTTATCTCCAATCCATCCAATGGATATCCAATCCATTGAAGCTTATCTAAAATCATATGTACAAGCTTATCATGAAAGATTCATCTCTATCCCATTCTTCATGGGATTTGGAAAGAATCTCCTCTCTCTTGGTGCTCCACCCTCCAAGTTATTTATTTTATTAATTTATTTAATAATACATTTGCTTTTCATATTACATATCACCTAGCTTTCCTCAGCTTAGGTCTGCAACCTTCAACACACAAGGGAGGATACCATATCTAGATTCAACATTGCTTAGGTTTACAATAATGCAGTACACAAGGGAGGGGTGTTACATACTCCCCCCCCTTAAATGTTACACCATCCTCAGTGTATCACTGCATCATATCCTCGTTCACAGGTAGATGGTTTCTAAATCAACAGCTTTCATAGCTATTCCATCTAATGCAAACTTTCCGATGTACATCTGCCACAAGGAGTGCTCCTAGCATCCCTCCTTCCATAGCTACATCAGTCTAAAGGAGTGCTCCCAACATATCTCCTTCCATAACTACCTCTCCCACATTTTCTTCAAACCATTTTTCGGAACTTATCGATGAAATGCTAAGCTATGATAAATATCATAATATGTTATTATTAAAGCAACTAGTGTTTATCATTTATTTTATCTAAAGAATGTATTTCCTCTCCTTGCATTCTTTCAATCCCTTATGTTCTTGTTGAACACCTGATTCTTGTAGTCTCTTTGCATACAATACATCAGCAAGCATATTTTCCACATTAATATGCCTGCAAAGTCATAACAGATTATTTCACATGACAAT
>APFE031148212.1:0-38851 GCA_000404065.3 Pinus taeda | reverse complement strand
CGTAATTGTATGTACACCAAACTGCGATTAACCATAGTTTCGTATAACAAACTTACTTTCCTTCTTCTGGGTAATCTCCAGGTTTTCTTACCTGGCCAGACATCCATCCAATGACTACCGCATACCCTAGACATAGGGTATGTTATACACACCAATACACATTTCATTTTACAACCTTGTAGCATATGTAGTCATATGGTCCCATATGTACTATTGTATATAGTCCAATTGTGGTACAACCTATAATACCATCCTCATGGTATCACATGCATGACATAAAATTATCCACATATTTTCCACCATGTTAGTATCATACCAACATTCATTTTTCATGGTTAATCTATGTAATTAAGAAAGATTTTATGTCATGTGTAAATCAATTCTAGATGTCATGTGGTTACAATATCAATCGCATTATTATTGAATTCATTTATAATTTCCTCTTAATCATACCTTTGGCTTAATTTTCTGAAGCAGATTATTAATTCATAGTTGTTGAAGTTCAATATTCATGAGATCATTAATTCACCTCGTACCTTTTATTGTTTCTCTATTTATGCTTCAACAACCTGTTGACCATGCATAATTTCATGTAGTTATACATGAATGTTTTTTTCTATTTACATTCCTACACTCCTTGTAGTTGTAAGTGTTTATGACCTCAGGGTATTCACATGTTAGCTCATTATTAACATTAAATTACCCTTTTCTAGAAGGTGAGTTATCTATTTATGATTTTTTTTGGAATCATGCAACATTCCTTCTCTTGTCTATACATCTTATCAATGCAATCAGGTAGGAGATCCTCTCAAAATTTCTTGGTACAAATTATGATATAAATATATTTTAAATAGATTGCTAAATATCATTTAATTGACTCAGGGGTCTATACCATTTGTGCTACTTCACCAATTACTATGGTTTGCACTCAAGGATACTTATAAATTCCATTATACATATCCTTCAAAAGATACACATGTCCTAGAAAGCAGTTTAAGTTAAATTTTACCTTTAACCATACCTTCTTCCAACCGAAGAGCAAGTCACATCGTAAGCAAATGCATTAATGAAATGATTAATTTGACAACAATTTGTACTGTTATATAGTCCTTATACTAAAACATACTCTCACCATCCTTCCTTTTTTTGTATAATACTTTTCTAGCAGTTATACCATTTATCAGTTATTATTATAGCATAACGACCTTAGTTTAATCTCTGATGAGAATTATATTCTAGTTTTGTATGCCACTCAAGTAATGATATCTTCCACCATTTGCATTACTTGTTATTAATTTTCACAAATTTGAACAACATTACTTTTAAGGTATTTTCTCCTTATTGCATGCTATAACATTTTTGGTTGTAAGACTTTTGTTGTCAGTAAGATTAATAACCTTCAATTTCTTTGTCTAGCATGACTCATAACATAGTCATGCATACTTTCCTATTTACTATTGGCATATAGTAGTCCAAATATATAACTTCAATATCTGTAAAAACTGATCGCATCATACCATTGATTCTGTAGATCACAACTATGCTCAACGTATAAGAAACAAAACATGAATTTTATCATCAAGTCAATCATGCTCTTTTCTTCTATAGAACATACTCCCATTTGAAAGCCATTGGTGTAACCAATATCTTTATGATTGTAAAGCACTGACTCGACATGTAAGAGGCTATCAATACCATAATTCATGAGGAAGTGCTTACATGGAAGGCTTGTATAACTTACTACTATGCAACTATACTATATCATTCGATAAATACAATACTCTTTCGAGTCTATAATACTACACACACATGTTCTTTCATGGTAAATTGATATAACTCATTGACATGCATGGATATTAAGTATGTTCCTCTTCAACATGTTCATCTTAATGACTACTTAACGCACTATGGTAACAACATGTAAAATATCCATGTTAAAGCATAGGTATATGTATATACAACAATTAAGCTAGTTACAACCATGGACTTCCTCTGTCATTTAGTCCTCCTTTCATGTCAATCTCTTACCTAAACTAGTTTTCCACACAGTTCCTCAACGAGTACATGTTATGGTTTGTGTTAGAGGTTAAAAAACTTTCTAATTCCTCTTCATCATTCATGATACCAATTTTACCCAAGTTTCCCTCTAGTTGATATCATGCACATATGTATTTAACCTCCACTTCCAAAACTACAATCTCCACATGTGCAAATATGACTAATTTTGAGATTTACATGGAAAAAATCATCTTATTGATATAACTAGAATTGAATTTTCTGATCATTATGCATAATAATTTAATGCATAATATTTATCTAGTTATCTGTTAGAAGCATACTATGTTCCATGCTAAACATAGTAATTATCAAGTTCCTATTTAAACGAGGTCTCACCCATCGATATATGTTCAAAATATAATTATTCCTACTTAGACTTCATTGTCCATGAAAATTCTATCATAAGTAGGATAGCTCTAATGAGTGTGATAAAAATTACCCATTATGCCACTTACCACTAACTCTACCATTTGATGGATTAAAAACACCTACTCTTTATATTCTTAACATTGTTCATGAAAAATTGTATCATTGCATAACACCTTACTAGGTTTTGACACTTCTTCTTGTATACAATTATCTTTTTAGGTAATTCCCTTTAAAGAAGTTATAGAGATATCAATTTTCTTGCATTATAGTTGTGAATCAATATATGCTATCCACCTCTTAGAATAATTTATCTCATTCTTGGCTTTAATTCTCCACAAACACAATAATATTTTAGGTGACTTCAATAAGATTATAATGGGTTTGCATGTAGTCCTAAACATTATTGTGAATATTAATAAACATAAGCATGCACATAAGCACAACCATATCATTAATGAAAATTTAACAAGTAAGAGCATTTTCTGATGAGGAATTGAACAGTGCTTGACTTTCACATTTCTTTTTAATTATCATTTTGTCCGACATTTACTGGATGACATAATATTATATTCTTATCCATTCCAGAGGCAACTAGCATACTAGCTCCAAAGCTTCTTCAATATTAATATTTCTTTGTGGTTATCACAAGAATGTAAGTGCAATGACTCTTTACTTGAGCACAAACTCCCAACCTGGAGAAAGGCATGCATCATGCTATGCAGTCCAAAATGTGACATCCCATAAACAACCTGGAAAGGGTATCGACAATGATAAATGTGGGATGTGTAGTTTTAATCTTAAAATATATATATGAGGGTCTATCCACGAAGCCATTACCAAACACCATCCAAACACAAAACACGTATATCATATATTAAATTGAAATGGAATAAGAGACCTCATCCATAATGGGCATGGTGGGTCAACACATCCAAACCATCCAAATAACATTCCACTTGAAATTAGTTGTTGTTCATGTGAAAAATGTGAGGTTTATATAGATGAGAGTGGTGCTTGAAAACACCGAGAAATACTAGAAAAAGGCACTGCCTGAATAGTTATTTGCAAAGGAAGTTAGCAGTCCTAAGCTGCCCATTACTATTGCCAATCACACGTAAACTACGCAGGGATGTCCAATAGGCTAGCCTCCCATATCTGTTCATTTTTTGCGAACAGCCTCCCACAACCTACTGCCAGCTTCCGAAAAAAACTTCCCAATTTTTCCAACAGCCTCCCGCAGCTTGTTGCCAGCTCGCAAAAGAAATTGTACAATTTTCGCTGCTAGTCTCGCTATGTTTCCTACACTCTGTCCCTAGAAGAATGGCGTAGATCTATCATCTAGCTGAGGCAGATCCTATAGACATTCATTGCTGATCCAAATTGCCCATCTCAACCTCTTAGTGACCTCTGCACAATTTTCACCAACAGTGCTTAGAGCCCACATCCTAACTCGAAATGTGGTCTTCACAGTTTTAGTGCCTTGTCCTCGGTCCCGACCACTTGTATCTGAAAGAGAAAAATAATGCATCATGATAAGCTAAGGGATTCATGGATTTGATGTTGTGTCATCATGAGTGATTGTAGATACAAAGACATGGATGAGACATGATGTGAAAATGAACGGGATGAACAAGGAGTGCATGCGAGGTGATTGATTCATGAATGGGTGAACAAGGAACGCATGCAAGCATGTTTGATAGTGAGAAGACAAACACATGAAGCATGGAAAATGACAACTGAAGGAGTGACATGCACATGCAACATCAAGTGAACACCAAGACAATTGATGACTCCACACACCTTGTCATGCAGAGGTGAAGCTTTGATACACCAAGAGCACATCCATCACTTAGTATCACTGCAGCTCAACATGGACACCACCAGCAGCATGAACATACTAGCATTGCATTCTTCAGTTGTGTCATGAGTCATATCAGCCACATCACTACTGTGGGCCACACTGTTGTAATAAATTTAATATAATGTGGAAGCCCAAGAGACCTACATGTAAATCTAAAGATTCATGTAAATATGAAGAGTCATGAGGGAAGTCGAATGGTCACAAAGGCCAGTTTAACCCTTGGCTATAAATACCCCTCATTTTTACATGCAAAGAACTTTTCATCTTGGCTCCTCCCACATAGCCTTGAGACTCTGTAATCTTCTCTTCGAGGGGAAAGAAGTGGCTCCAATGCCCCACTATCAAGGTTAGTGATGTAATGGTGTACTGATATGTCTTGGTACTTTCACTTAATTTAGAAGCTTGTTAATAGGCCATCATGTTTTCACACATGTATTATATTTGTTTGTAAGACTATTCTTTGGATGCTTGTAATGCATGTTGCTTTAACTTATGTTAAGACAGTTGAACTATTTCAGTTTTTTAATACATATGTTGTCGAAAATGTGTTCTATTAGTTGTTAATGTTGTCTCGGTTGTGTGGGCTATCCCGCTGGAAACTCGATAGATACATTCATATAAACTTGTTATAATGCCCATTTCACTCGTGTGGACTATTGTGTTAAGTGTTATGCATGCTATCCATTCAATGTGTGTCTGTGAATACCACATCCATGTGGACTACTCCCCCAGAAGTTGTGCATGTGCTATTGTGTTGTGTGTCTCTAGCAGAGTTGGAATTATTCCCTCTCAACCTGATACTCTCTTCCACCCTCTCCCTATGCACTGAAAGAGATTTGAGACAAACGACACTAAGCACTCACTAAGCACACAGACCTTGTTGTTTGAAGACAAAGAAAACCAATTTCTCATTCTAACAAGAAAGAGCTAAGGCATATCTTTTATATAATGGAAACTTGATGATCATACCAGATGGGACTCCTTCACAAAACAATGGGAGGTCTATTTCAGATTTCATACTGGGGAGATGCCCTGAATGTTGGTGTGTCTAGCACCATTAACATTCATGGCAATAGAAGGAGGGCCGAATGACAAGATAAGCCTGTTACATCTGCTTTGAATCTCTTACCAAATGGATCATACCCAATTCATGCTCCTGGATTGTTTCTCTCAGTTCTCCCTTAATCAACTGTCAATCCCTGATGAGCTTCTTGATCACTTGTCCTTGTTAAATTTTGATGGTGAGGATAGAATGTCCATAACCAATAACATTTCTGATTTTCTTCAGTTTTGCGAATCTCATGAAATTGATAGTGAAGAGATTGTTTTCATTCTTTTGTTCCTCACCCTTGAAGGTCATGCTAATCAGTGGTGTCATACCCTGTAACCTTCTTTTGTCCATTCCCATCTCACTCTCCTCAAGGAGCTCCATCAAGCCTTCGATAAGTGTAACCACTAAGATGTCTATGAAAGAATCTTTCATTTAATAATGAAGCCTGGTGAATCAGTTGAGGACTTTGCTACCATCTTCCTTCACCTATGTCACTGAATTCCTTAATGGTTTGTGGAACTCAAATTTATAAGCCAAGGGTTGAAACACTTGGTTCATGTTTCCCAACATGGTGAACATCCTAATTTACCTTCTCCCCCAAATCTTGTGGATCATGAGGTCCCTCTGTTTGCAAAGGAGGAGATCAACACCCCATTTTTTCCATGTCCTCCTCCCTTTCCAATCCGAAAGTAGGTTCTCCCTCGTAGTGTTTTCAATGATAAGAAATTGGCACAATGATTTCCCCCCAGTAGTGGTTGTAAAGATGAGAAATCAGCACAACATGTTCCCAACTAATCTTCTCAATCATCTCCCGCTCCCATGGAGGAAATTCCAGAATGGCTCAGAAAGAATATAGAAAAGATTCATTCCTCCATTCCACAAGAGGACATCACCATTCATAACCCAAGTCTTGAGTATAATCTACATCTTTGTTATCATCGATTATCTACAAGCCATGACTCCTTGTATCATGACTCGCTTGATCAATCTACTCCACAAGCTGGTTGCGCGCATTCTCTTGATTCTCAAGCTACTGGCTCAAGTTGTGGTCATGTGCAAGGTAGTCTCACTATACAAGAGGACGAGCAGGAAGGTGAAGACACAATCAATTCCTCTTCCATGTTTCAAAATCGTTCACATTAAGACATTGAGCTTCCATTCTTGATCGACTCTCAATCCGCTAATATTAGTGAAACATCATGCACAATTAATTGTTTCGATCAACCTCTAGCCCTGTGCTATCATCAGTCCCATGCATTTTTATGTTGTGATGAATGCCCAAGTACATCATGTGATATGTTGTTCTCTCATGTACACTCTAACTCAGATTTCAAATGTGTGCTGGTCAAAGTAGACGTCCATATCAAAACTGCCTTTTCATCTCACTTGCCCATGTATCATACCATTCACAGCACATCTACATGTGGTAGAGATACTCCATGTTTTCTTTGTTCTTCATCTGATGAGTTATCTCAATGATCGGTATGATGTAGTAAGATTATCCATGATTAGAACAGTCTCAACGGGTAGAAATATTCCCACTCGTCATCATCTCATGTGTTGCATGAAGGAAACTCATCAAGTCAACTTGTTGAAGCTAGAAAATTTTATGAGGTCTGTGACAGAGATGGCTACTATCCTAAAAGTAGTTTTGAGATCTGAAACAACAACCATCCTCAAGTCATGCATGATCTAGTTCACATCTCATGATGAAAATTTTCATTTATGGAACATTCTGGGACATGCCAGGGGGTCGAGGCATTTCGACATCTATTGATGGTTATGTTAGGACCTCGCGACTCTGGTAATCCCCTCAAACCAAATCGGATCATGTGTAATCCTTGTATATGGTTGGTTGCACTCGATGCAGATCCCCTTGTAAAAACTATTTACTATTCTCGGTGTGATATTTCAAAATTTCAATTTTTTACTAATAACTGAATCCACGAGTATGTTACACATGTCCATCTTCATGCACTTCTCTTCCATCCAATTCGGGTTTAGAGTGTTAGTATCTCGTGTAGTCATGGAACTGTGAATTTGATCATCTCAAGGACTATCTTTGTCTAGAATCATACTTATCAGATGTTCTCTCTCTTGATTAACCCCTTCGTCTTCTTGCAAATTTTGCACGTCAAATTGGCCTACTCATCACACCAGAAATCTCCCTATGTGATGATGAGCGCAAAATCAATCACATGAATCAAGTTACTCACTCTTCACCACACCCCAATTGGCTTCGAACATTCACAGTGCTGGAATCCTTTCTACATTTCTATGATGAACATGATGCCTCCACAATTTTTCACCAGTTTTAGATGGGTGTTTTATCATATCTAGTGCACAACCATCATTTTGATTGTCCGCAAGATTGTTCAAAAATATTCTATGTTCATGTCAAACTAAGAATCTGGCATCTCAACCAACTCATCTAATCTTTCTTCTGTCTTGGGCGACTGCGATGCAGTTTATCATTTTCCCAATAGTACATCCAATGACAGTCACTTCATGCACTATGATCTTCACCGTGTAACATATTTCTCCTTAGACTTCTGTCAAGTAGGTGAGGCACTTCGGCATGCATTGATGGTTATGGAAGGTCCTCATTATCTTGACATGACCAATGAGAATGATTATATCTATCTATGTATAGCAAATTCTGATCGTGATCCCATATCTTGAATCAAGAACCCATCCTCTCAAAGGTCTTCAGTCTTTCAAAACATCCACCAAGAATTTTATGACCCAATCACTGAATGGCTGGAACAATCTTACTTGGAGAGTCATGTTGCAGGTAACAAGCTTCAGTCCTTCCTCAGACTCGCTAAGAAAATTGGTGCAGAAGAACACATACTCAGAAGAGGCCTTCAAGGTTTGTTGAAAAATGGTAGTCATAGAAGAGTTAATCATGTGTGTTGCATGGTTGTGACAAATCTTTCTTCCCACAGGTGATACCTTCTCCCTTGCGTGCAATTTTGTCGAGTATTTCTATTTTTTCTTGCACACTATTTTTTATCTATTTTAATCACCTATATATTTATGGTTGCAAGTAGGGTATGCCTACGGTGGCTTCACTAGAAATTCTATTTAACGTAACCCCGATCTTTTAGCGTAGGAGTAGGAGTAGTGTTTTCTTTCTTTCTTGTCTTTAATTTTTTGTTTTCGTGTTTGTTTTGCTTTGATTTGTTTTGTTTTTCTTTCATAATATCATGTTATTTTTGGTTTTGTAAATATGTGCTTCCCTCTACTGATTTCTAGCTTTTGAATAAGTATGTGGATGAGATCTAAAGAGTTTTATAACATTGCAGCACTTAGCCAGTCCAGTGTGTCTTCTTTGTGCTTGGTTACAACCTTTGACCGATGAAGTCTTAATGGAAAATACGAGCCTGTATGCAAGAGAAGCATGGTTTCAACCATGAACCTATGTCCATAGTGGGAAACCCCATGCCTGTACTCAGCCTTCTGCTCTGTGTGTTCAAGTTCATTCAACTAGTAGAAACGAAGAAGGGGAAAGTCTAAACTAGAAAACCTATGTTAGACGTCTTACGTGCTTCTTTGAAGGAACAACTTCTTTTTCTCTCAGTAAGTTAGGATCCCTCTTTCGCCATAGAAATAAATAGATGCCTATGCAGAGTCCTCTTAAAAATACAAAGGAGAAAGAAGAGAAATGCTTCCTGTGTAGAGTGGTGAAGCATGCAACTCCACCAGGGTATTGACTAGGCTCACTTGTAGTGAAGCAATGCATGTGTTCCCACATGACTTTGCTGAGGTATTGTCCATGCCTATTGGTAGTGGATAAACACCAGAGATGAAAACTTATCCTCTAAAATATTTTAACTCGCAATCCAAACTACCCTTCCTGATTTCAAAACATTGTGATCAAGTTGAAACTTGTTGTTGTGTTTGACTAAGTTGGCAAAATGTGAACCATGTCTATCCATGGGGTAAGTGGGGAAGCTTAAGTAACCCGAACAAAAATTCAATAATCCCTGAAAGAACAAGGCCATGTGCTGTCAAAGGACCAAAATAGAGAAGTTGGAATTCAACCAGTGTGTCGCCAAGGATAGTAGCGGCTGCAACACCCTGCAAAATTTTGGCCTGCACCCAATTTCAGAGCCTTCCTTTGGTTTTTCCTTGATGTTTGTAAGCATTAGAGTTCATCCCGTGAGCCCACGTTATCTTTGTACCTTGCTATATTGACCATTCATCGGACATATTTTTGCATGTTGCTCACAATGTCATGCTTGCAACCATGTTTTGGGTATGCATAAGGTCTACCTTTGTGTGCACAAGTTTTATTCACTATGCAAACATCCATCCCATTTAAAGATGAAGTTGTATTCACAGTTACACAAGTGTTGTCATGGTCGTTCAACGATCTATCACGAGTGTTGATCTTGTTGCTCGCACCGTCGGTCAGTCACACTTAGTATATGTTGCCTTGATGGTTCAAGGGGTCTTGTCATCAAGTCATCTTGAGTGTGTTTTCACAAGGTCATGCGTGTATGAAGTCACTCGTTCACACACATTGTCATTCCATTGAAGCTATGTCAAATAGACCAACCCCAATAGTTGGACCTCCCCTAAGTTGAATTGTGTAGTTTCAACCCTCAATGAACATGTACTATTTCCAGTGAACATGTACTGTTTCCTAGAACTGTGCAGAGCTTCACGTTGCCTGCTAAACAGTCTACACTACACAATCCTAGAATCAACTTGATTGATTGTCACCTAGAACAATGTATAATTTTCCCAACAATCCATATCAATATGCACTGCCCGCAAGCACATCAATCAAGCCTCAAGCTGGTCAACCAGATAGTTTGACTAGGTAGTGACTGTGGGCCTCACTCCTCTAAAAAATTGCGTAAAAGCTACCTATCATGCCTGCTTCGACTAACTAAAGAAACTGCCCAAACATGCCAAACATATACCCACTTTCCATCACTACACTGCCCTTAAATCTTGCGCAGTTATTCCAGCTAGTCACCTAGTCAGTTGGCCTACTTCTCATCCTGAAAACTACATAATTTTCATCCACAGTCTCCCAACAGCCTTGCATCTCGCTAAGATCAGAAACTATGCACAGATGTTGAACAAGCCAGCCTCCCATCTCTACATAGTTTTTTCCAACAACCTCCCATAGATAGTTGCTAGCTTTACAAAACATTTACGCAATTTTTTCCAACAACCTCCCGCAGCCCACTGCCAAATCACCGGAGAAATTCGACAATTTTCATTTCTATTCTATGTTTGTTGTTTGCATTGTCTCCCTAGAACAATTGCGTAAATCTGCCTTCTAATCGAGCCAGATCCTGTGGATAGTCACTGCTGATATAGATTACCCATATCTTCCTCTGAGTGACTTTTGCGTAATTTTTACCAATAGTGCCCAGAGCCCGCATCCTAGCTTGAAATGTCCTCTGTGAAGTTTCAGAGCCTTATCCTCTCTGCTTGTCATCGACATTCGATAGTGAAAAATAATGCATCATGGTAAGCTAGGATATTTTTGGATTTTATGTCATCTCATCATGAGTGATTGCAGATACATGTACATGGATGAGACATGACATGACGATGAATGAGATGAGCAAGGAGTGCATGCGAGGAGATTGATTCACCAATGGAAAAACAAGGAATGCATGCAAGCATATTTGTTCGCGAGTAGATGAACACATGAAGCATACCAAAGTGTAGGCGAAGGAGCGACATGCACATGCAACATCAAGTGAACACCAAGACCATCGAAGACTCCACACACCTTAGTTTGTGGAGGTGAAGCTTTGATACATCAACAACACATCTATCACTCAGTAGCACTGCATATCGACAAGGACACCACCAACAACATGAACATACCAACACCATCTTGTCTGGTCATGTCATGAGTCATCTGAGCCACATCACTACTATGGGCCACACTGCTGTAATCAGTTTAATGTAACATGGAAGTCTAAGAGACTTACATGTAAATCTAAAGAGTCATGTAAAGCTGAAGAGTCATGTAAGTAAAATAGTCATGAGGGAACTCTAACAGTCACAAGGGTCAGTTTCACCCTTGGTTATAAATACCCCTCATTTGTACATGCAAAGGACTTTTCACCTTGGCTCCTCCCACATAGCCTTGGGAGTCTGTAATTGCTTCTTTGAGAAGCGAGCAATGTCTCTAATGCGACGCTATTAGGGTTAGTGATGTAATGGTGTATCGACGTTTCTTGGAACTTACGCTTAATTCAGACGCATGTTAATAGGCCATCACATTTTCACACATGTATTTTATTTGTTTGTAAGACTAATCTTTGGATGCTTGTAATGCATGTTTCTTTTACTTGTGTTAAGATAGTTGAACGATTTCGGTTGTTTTAATACATATGATGATGGAAATGTGTTGTATTAGTTTCCAACTATGTCTCTTCCATATGGGCTATCCTGTAAGACACTCAACATATTCATTCTTGTAAACTTGATATAACGCCTGTCGCACTCGTGTGGACTATTACGCTAAGTGTTGTGTGTGCTATTTGTTCAATGTGTGTTTGTGACTGCCATATCCATGTGGACTACTCCACTGGAAGATGCACATGTCTTGTTGTGTTGTATTCCTCTAGCAGAGTTGGGAGTATTCCCTCTCAACTTGAGACTCACTTCCTCCCTCTCCCTCTGCAGTGAAAGAACTTTGACAGAAATGACACTAAGCACTCAGTCAGCACACAAACCTCGTTGTTTAAAGACAAAGAAAACCACTCTCACATTCTACCAATTAAGAGCTAAGCATATCTTTAAGATAATGGGAACCATACCATCGTACCATATGGGACTTCTTCACCAAACGGTGTGAGGTCTAGTTGGGATTTCATATCAGGGAGATCCCCTAAATATGGATGGGTCTAGCACCATCCACAACTGACTAAGTGAAGCAGAATGCTTCAAGTGTAATAATTTTTGGCACAAATCTAGTTAGTGGAGAAGCATATTTGAACACATGTCTATGTACCAAATTGTTAGACAAACGACTTCCCAAAAGAATAAAGGCAGCTGGAAACCAAAGACTAAAAATAGCATGAAATGTGGACTCACCTCATCAGCTCATAATCAAGAAAACAAATGGTATGCTGATAGTGGTTATTGCAAAAATATGACTTGGGACCAAATTAAATTTATGTTTCTTAAGGAAAAAGGTAAGGGAAGCAGCGTTACTTTTGGAAAAAAATCTTCAACAAGAACCAAGGGAAAAGGAATAGCGAGTCTTGATAAAAAAAAAAAAAAAAGAACAAAATGTGTTGTATGTAGAAGGTCTCAAAAACAATCTGCTCAGTGTTAGCCAAAATGTGTGACAATGGATATGATGTGACTTTCTGGTCTAAAGACTATGAGATCCACAACATAAAGAAGAGAATATTGGTGGGAAAAGCAATCAGGACCCACAATAATGTATATGTGTTTGATGATTCTAGGGTCAACTACTATTTGAGAAAAACGAGTCAATCACAGCTATCACACAAGAGGCTTGGGCATGTGATTTTTTTATAGTTTGATAAAAATAAGAAATATGGGAGCAGCAAGTGGATTAGCAATATTTTTAAGTCTTAATAAAACAATCTACAAGTCACGTCAGTTTCACAATAAGAATAAGACTCATTTGAAATCTAACGGGTTCACCTCATCCACACCTATGGAGCTCATTCACACAAATATTTGTGGCCCAACTAGAGAAATGTATGCAAACAGATTTTGAAATGTCCATGATTTGAGAATTGTCCCTATTTATGGGTCTACAAATTATTCAGTCTCTAAAAGGAGTGTTTATATCCCAATCCAAATATCTCAAGGAAACCTTAAAGAAATTTGGAATGGAAGATTGCAAACCAGTCAGTAGGCCCATGGCTATAGGTTGCAGATTGTGTAAATAAGATGGTAAACCACCAGTAATTAGATTGAATATAGGTCAATGATTAGAATCTTACTATATTTGATAGCTTGAAGGACATACATCATGCAAGCTGTGGGGATTATGGCCGGATTTTAGACCTTTCCATAGGAGAGTCATGTTGTTGTTGTCAAGCAAATCTTCAAATACCTTCAAGGCACAACAAAGTATGGACTGTGGTATGTTAAGAGAGAAGAGTTAAAATTGAAAGACTATGTGGATGCAGAATGGGCTGGAAGTCTTGATGATAGGAAGAGTACTTCTGGTGCAACTTTCTTCTTGGGTGAATTCTTGTTTTTTTGGGTCAACAAGAAACACGGCTCTATGTCTCTGTTTACTGCTAAAGCAGAGTATATTTCTAATACTACCTGATGTATGAAATTTCTATGCATGAAGCAAACCTTGAAGGATATAGAGGTAGAGCTGTCTGATCACACTCTAATAATATGTGAGAACACAAATTCCATCGACATCTCCAAAAATCTAGTCATTAATTCAAAGACTAAGCATATTCCTATCAATTACCATTTCTTGAGGGAATAAGTCGTACCCAACACCGTCAAACATGAATATTTACCCACTAAAGAGAAATTGTAAGATATATTTACCATGCCACTAGCAAGCGAACCGTTTGAGTATATCAAGTGACAGATAGGAGTTGTGACTCCTCCCTCCAAATTAGTTGTTTTTGGTAGGTGGTGGTAAATACTCAACATGCGAAACTCATGGGAGAGTAGGTTGAAATGGTTTAGTGGGAGTTCTTGTGAAGTATTTTTTGCCATTGACGTCAAAGGGGGAGAAGAATGGTATGGGAGTAGACCATGCCTAGCCTCAGGGGGATCTCATGGTGTTGCCATCAATGCCAAAGTGGAAGATTATTGGACATTTGATGGTCTATAGTTGGTTGTGTAAGTGTTGGAAGTGATGTCAAATAAGCGTCAGCTTGATAATTGAGACTTTGGGAGGAACTCCATGGTAGCTACAGGATTCTTGTTGAAAATCATCATAGTAGCAGGTGTACTGAAGAAGGCATAAAATGGTCATCACATTGATGGGCCAAATGGAAATCGAAGGCAGTTGTAGGATTCTTGTAGAGAATCATCAGAGTACTAGGCTTACCGAAGACTCCATAAAATGATCATCATGGCGGTTGTGAGTTCATAAGTCTAAAGAGTCAATGAGAAGAGATGTTTATTGTATTCTCCCAAGCAACAAAAGGACTAAAAGACTACATCAGACCCTCTACATTAGACAGTGATTTGAAAAAAATTTCCAACGATATGCAGAAGTTGAAAAATGGACTCCTGCATCATAATCGACATATTGGCATATCAAAGATTGGAACACCGGAGGATTAGTGAAAGAGGGATATTGAGGGTTGGAGCCTTAGCACATTAGAACATTGACATGTCGGGGATCAAAATATCAAAACTTGTTAAGTAAGGAATTTAAAAGTTGTGATATCTGATACGTGCTGATAATCTTGTCTGAGTGTTAAGGAATTCCAAAGAAGATTAACAAAGGATGTTGGTGCAAAACCAAAGGTTGATAGGCCCTTTTCTTTGTCAGGACATATGGCAACATATGACATGCTCTGATAAGCCACAGTCGCATTTCACACCAGCATGATGTGCCAGTACGATAGGACATGTGGTAGGCATATTTAACTATATTAGGTAGTTTAATGGTCCATAACCGAGTGACACGTGTCACCTCTAAGGAGTCACCACGTGGAAGTAATGATGCCATATTGGAGCTTGGAAATTAGGGGATTAAGATATGGGAACTCTAGTGCAGTTGGAGTTTGGAAAGGTTCTGATAAAAAGTTCTTTCGATATTGGGTAGGCTCCTAGGCATGTAAATCTATAGAGCCAAGCACGCAGAGCTATAGAAAAGGAACACTGGCCCCAATAGGAGCAAAGAACATTAGCACCTTAATGTTAAGAATTAGTCACTACTAATAGTCATATAAGATAGTAAACGCTCAAGCAGCTAATCACGAAGGGGCTAAGGATATCGAAACATTGCACCACTTTGAAGGTTGTGATATGGAATTGCTCATATAAGGAAGTAAAAATATTTAAAGAATGTATGGAATGGAAACTGTGATATTGAATGAAGGCACATAAGAGTTGGTATTTGAAAAGGGATAATCCTGTGGAAGACTCTGTACCAAGAAACCAAGGAGAAATTTGGTAAATAAGAAAAAAAAATTCACCTTTGTGGACTGTCAAGATTTGTGGAATGATAAATAAGCATGGGACTCTTGGAGGATTGTCCAAGGCGTCTGAGAATTAATTTCTTAGTACACGAGCTTTGTGAAGTCAAACTATGAAGAACTACAAGGAACATCTCTTTTTTGGGTGTTGTGACAAGAAACTGTGAGGAGATATGACAGTGGCAAGTGAATCCATGCCTACGCATATATTAGAAGCTATAGCACAGTCTATCGATACTCCGTTTTGCAGAGTGCCTCAGTGGAACAAAACCATCACCAACAATGGAAAAGATAGGGAGTGAGAGCATATGTGAGAGAGAGCAGTGCTGTGAGAGTGTGATTTGAGGTAAAGAGGTTGAAGCGCATGAGGGGAAACAATGTAATGCAAAAGTTAGAGCAGTCCGAGGACAATGTAAAGAATTGCATGTGTATTCCTGAAGAGAAGTCAGTGAAGAGTTGTTGACATTGAAGCCATAGTGCAAAGGAAGTGTTATTGTGAGCAAAAAGAGGATATTTGTTGCAAGTGAGAACATAAGGAAAAATGCAAAAGTCAAATCTGTGAACAACCATTATTTGGTATTTTATTTGTATAAATTTTATGCCTCTATTTTTAGTTCGAAAATTATATGAAATAGTAGAGCAATGGCAAGAGCATGTTGGTGCTTGCATGCTAAAGAGGTTGTGCCTCTTAGCAAGCATGTGCCTTCTAACCAAAGGGGGCTCATGCCTTTAGTGAGTGGGTTCTCACAAACAAACTGATCTAATTTAGTGGGTGCTTATTTTACATCATAAACAAACAAAAAATTCGTGGTTTTTTCCCTCTGGGTTTCCACATGAAAAAACAATGTGTCATATGTTTGTTTCTCATGTGATTGTTGTTCTAATATGTGTTTCTGAAATATTGTTGTTTCATTGTTTTGTGAATGAATTCTCTCTTAAAGAAAATAAGAAGGGACTGTAAGCATAATAAGAAAAAGAAAAAAAGTTTCTTAATTGCTTATTCACCCCCCCCTCCTCTCAGCAATTCCTTATTTCAACACATTTACTATTGTTAAATGTTTTACAAAGAAATATCATCTTACATTCAAACATAACTAACTAGAATCCATTACTTTAATCATGATACCATTTACCTCCCAATTACTCCAGCACAATGTTTCGGACTGGTTGTTTCTTACGATGGCTTATACTACATTTCATGATCCTTCACTTTGTATGAGCCATTAGTTCATTTCCTACCATGATATCAACTTTAATCGATTTTGGGTTGTTGTATAAATGATGGATTAAACACTATTAATTTCTTCCACACATAAGTCACATTTTGTCTCTACAATTACTTCCATGAGTAGCTTTTTCATCATGATTATATAAAACATTTATCAAATCCAAGTAACCTATCTCCTAGTTATGTTTTAAACACATTTTCATGTTCCACTTTCTTGCATAGGAATTCATCAAAAGTACATAATTTCACAAGAATGCCTATTTATCCATGCATGCATATGGCTGGGACATATGTTTATCCATCCAAATATGACATGTGTAAAGTAAAATTCATAAATATTATCAATGAATTCTCATCTATCTACTCTTCGCATGCATTATAAGAAACGGAACAATTACATTTTACCTCTACCCACAAGAAAATGATCATACTTTAAAATAATCACCATGGTTAACACTATCACTTCGCACAAGAAGAGGCAAATATTTCCAAGCAAGAATCACCAAAACTACTATTATTTCTTCATACAAGCCAACCACCACAACTACCAATATTTAAAGAAAAAAGAAAGCTAGCACAGTAGTCGTTATATTTATGCATGAAAATACATATTCTTTTTCCCAAAAGCAACTAGCTCAACAACTATTATCTTTGTGCAACAAAACACATACTCTTCTTTCAGGATATCTAACATAATAGCTATTGTCATGCGCATATAAGAACATATGATTTTCAAGTGTCTCATGCATAGGAACCAAGCAAATATATCCATGGAAACTAATAAAATAATCAATGTTCTTGCACTCAATTCCCTGACCCTTTTCCACAATAAAACATGGGTAACATGTTTCTGTGCACATGTATTCATGAGATATTTTCAAAAAATTAATCTAGTTAATTTTTCTTTGTTAACAACCCATCAAAGAAATTCCAAAGTTATTCATATTAACTTATCTTCATTCTTATCAATTAATGCACAAGATTCATAGGAAATATTTTGAAAAATAACATGGATCCTATTTTTTCATCTACAATATGAATATGCAATATAATTTTTAAGACATTAATGCTTACTTATCTTCACAAACATTATAGCTGAAAATCCAATCCAAAATTAACTCTCATAAGAGGAATTCAAATGGTAGCTTTTCCGTTCGAAATAGATTTTGAAATCTAATCTTGGTAGGATCCCAAACTCTAGACAATAACAACAACCTTGTAACACCCCACGAACTCCTCCCCATGGCTTACAATGCATAATGTATCACCATTACTAAACAATATTTGCCGATATTTTCCATAGACAGGACATGCACGTCCTCTACAATGAAGCCCCAACATAGTAGCTGCAAGCCCAAATGATGCCACCACTAAACAATTGAAGAATTTGAACCTTTTCATCATGTATTCTAATCTCCCACTGATTGAATATAAATTATACCCAACATAAAATACTTATGAGAAACATGATGATATAATCCTTAAAAATATGGAAAACCAAAACATTATCTTGCTTGATATCACTCTTCTTGCTTCAATTCACAGTTTACCGTAATAAATATTGAAAAATCAGGAGGATATAGGAGTTCCCAAGTTGCGATTTTGCACTGTGTACCATTATATAGAGTGTGTTTTTCCTCATTGTTTAAAAATAAAATGGAATGGAGTTATCCCTCATATTCAACGTATAGATCCATAGTCAAGAAAATAATTATAATGATAAGCTAAATTGTATTTGCAACCATTCACTCCGAGCTAGGGCTTCTTATAGAGTTATAACTTATTATTGATTCTTCTAACTCATTGAGAACTAATTGTTTTGGATTAAAAACCTTTCAATTCCATAATAATTTCCTGTTATTAAATTTATCACATGCTTGAGAGATATTAGAAATAATTTATTAATTTTACATTGACTCAATGATGTTACATTAATGTTAATCATTGTTAAATTAGTACACACATTTGACCAATCTCAACCACGATTGACAATGGTTCATGTTACATTAATGTTAATATTAACATTACATTAATGTGACGAAATGGTTGCATTAATGGTTGAAGTCGGTTGACAAGGTTGACCATGGTTAAAGAGGGTTGAACATTATTGCTGAAGGTAGTGCATTGCTGACCTAAATTGACCATGATTGATAATGATTACTATGGTCAATGAATGATTGAGAGGAAATATTATGGCTCACCTTGGTTTACCATAGTTTACCATTGTTACATTGTTACAATAATGTTACATTAATGTTGACCATGGTTGACCATTGTCAACCATGTTTTATGCTCATTTATGTTACATTAATGTTAATGCTAATATTACATTATTGTTACACAAATGTTTTAATTAATGGTCAAAGTAGGTTGATGGGGTTTCCGATGGTTAAAGTGGGTTAACATTATTTTTCAAGGTAGATGGTGGTTAACAATTATTACCATGGTTGACCTCAATTCACCATGATTCACAATAATTACCATCATTGGCTAGGGATTGAGAGGAAGATAATGCTTTAACTTGGTTTAGCATGGGTGGCAAGGTTGAAGAAGGATGAAGAGTGTTGACTATGGATGGACATGGTTTATTTATTTTTACCATGGTCAACAATAATTATGAAAATGTATTTATGTTATAGTAATATGATAATGTAAAATTAATGTTGTTAGTTGCTAGATTCATACATCGATGTTGATCATGGTTGACCATTGTCAAAAATGATCCAAAATGATTGATTTTACATTAATTTTAATGTTAATGTTACTATTAGCTCTGTTACATATCTTGAATAGTGGAGGATCAAAAATAAGATTGGTCGGTTCGGTTATGCTTCAAACGAGCTCCTAATGGTCATTATTGCCATTTCTTTTACCCCACTCATCCTCCTTTCATCTCCATTCTCTGTGATTTTCAGTTAAAACCATGTAAAACCCCTTGTCTTTAAGTCCTGAGCATTAAAACCCAAAGCTTCATGAAACTGCGCCCATACGAACTGGCACCTCCGCAAACTTGTCGCCGTAACCTCCGCCATTGATCTATGCCTCCTGACCCAACGACCCCCGTTGCGCCTGATGGAAAACCTACACGATTAAACCCCACCGTCTAATCACCTCTGCCACAATCATACGACGTTCGCTCTCCTCGTGTCCACGAAGTGTCGGGGTGTTAACACACGATGAAGAGTGGTTTCCTCTCTCCTCCACTGCCACGCATCACACTCTAAGTGGAATCATGCACCGTTCCCTTTTTACCACCTAATGTCCTAAGCTATTGCGAGCAATACCACTTACTGCCCAGTGCCACGTTCCCACCCGATAACATCCACGTTCCTTCTTTGCCCGCCCATCGTTGGATCTGTCCGCCTGAGATCCAACAACCCACAATTACTCTGCTCTCATATCTCCTGATATCCTCCACTAAGCCATCCCTGCCATCCATCCTGTCCATCCAACGGCTGATCATCCTCCTTCATCCGACTCATCCACCCGCTATGCAATCCACGTCCCTTATCTGTTCTGTGCACCCGAAGGACGAAGGTGACCAGTCTTCTACTAACAGTCGCTGTTGTTCCCCACCAACCGCATTCAATAGATAGTATGGTCGAGAAGGGAAAGGACAGAGCATGAACATGTAGCTGCATTTAGCAGTTATGGAACTTCATAGATAAGGACACTCCAGTTGCCTGAAGGACAACAGAGCACTCGAGGAGAACAAATTTGCTCACAGAGACAAGCAAATGCACTCAAAGACTCCATCAGGCAGTTAAATGTAGTTGGTGGTCAATTACGACCCCTCCATACATATAATGGCCAAGTTCCTTTGTAATGAAACTCTATATATACCCAGAAAAAAGATGTGAATAGGGTTGATGGTTGATGCTTTGATGTAAGTTCCAACTTCTGGAGACTGTAACTAATTTGATACTTGCAGTGCCTCGTCTTCATTTTCAGCTAATACAAGCTTCTTTTGCTGTTAATTTCTCACTTTCCATTTCTCTTCTCTTCTAAGCTATGCTTGATATGTTGTATTCTTGAACTCTTGATGTTTAGCATTAAAGTAGCTGTCATCCTATCTCTGTGTTAAATTCTTGTATGTATCATTGAATGGGTTTTTTAGGTTTCTCTTCTTTTGGTTCCAAAGAGCTGTCATCTTTTCTGTGCATTAGCAGATTAGATTTGCAGACTTCTTTACTGGTTGTAGCCGGCCATCACATGGTCTTATGCATCTGTTGGTGTGGTCAGTGTTCTCCATTTTCACCTTATCTTAAAACTGTGAGTAGTTGGGTGGTTTAAAGCCTTGTAGTCTAGGGGTGTTCATGCCTGTCTGGAGTCAAGCAAAGTAGAAGTGGTTATCTGGCTTGGACAAGCGCCATTCCTTCCATTCATCCATTTGCAACATAACTTGAGTTTATATGATCCCAGGAATCTCCAAGCTACAACCTAGGAGAGTTTCTTGGGGTGATAACATAATTGGCGCCATTGCCGGGGAGAGGAGATTGAAGCTCAGCTTCCCTGGGAGAATGACACAGCTCCATATTTGATGATAGACAAAGTCTGGAAACATTTCTGGTTGTAATCATCTATCTGGTGACTCTACTGAAGGACCAACCTAGTGGCAACTCCACATTACAGTTCTGGCTTAGTTTGTGAGGCATAGTTGGAAAAATCCTCAGAAATCAACAACTGACCTAGTGCCTGACCCTGAGAAGATTGTTAAGCAGAGGAAAACCTCACAGAAAGGAGCATTAGGATCAGGTAAGCCTAAGAAATCTTATGTATATCTGCAAGAGAAGGTTATAGCTGAGAATGTATAGTTTGAAGATATAGAGCCTAGCATTGTTAGTGAACAAATACCCTCAGAGATTCATAAAGCTCCTTGTTTATCCAGTTCCCCTTTGGATCTCAGCCCAAAGAAATTTTCCAATACAGTTCATCATTCTCCTTTGTCTCTATCGTCCATTCCTTTGCTTCCCACCATTCAATCTGTCAGTATCCTTCCACCTATCCCAGACATGGCAGGCCAACAAGCGCCCACAAAGATGGAAAGAATCATAACTGCTAGGTATGGACCCCTGGCCTTGCCTATTCCTTTGAATGCCATGCCTGCAGGAGAGTATCAGAAATACATGCCTAAGTTCATTGGTACAGAGGGAGTAACAACTAAAGAACACCTTGAGTCTTTTTATAGTTATGCTGATAACCTAGATATCAGTGAAGATGATGTGTGGATGAGAGTGTTTGTCCAGAGCCTTGATGGGGAGGCTAGGAAGTGGTTTAGAGTATTGACCCCTAGGTCCATAGCAGACATTGAAGCATTAGATGATGTGTTTATGAAAAATTGGGGAGATAAAAAAGACCTGCTATATTATCATACTGAGTTTGGTAACCTCAAGAGGGAGAATGGGGAATCATTGCTTGATTTTAATAAAAGATTCAACCATATGTGTAGTAAAATACTAGCTGAAGTAAAGCCTACCCCCACTTCTACCAAACTTATGTATGCCAATTCTTTTGACTCTAATTTCTACCTACTTGTAAGAGAACGAAGGTGTGCCACTCTAGCTAAAATGCAAGATGTAGCTTTGGAGGTGGAATCTAATATCATAGCTGCAGAAAAACTCAAGGTTCATGTTGATAGAAGGAGGCAGAGAAGTGAGGCTTCTTCTTCCTGTGCTTCATCTTCAGATCCTAAATTAGACAAAATGACTAAAATGATAGAGCCATTGGCTGCTGAGATATCCAAGCTGAAGGTTGAACAGAGCTCTGGGAAGGTAAGACTTCCCAACACATTTGCTCCAAGAAATCCAAATCCATTTAGAAAAGCAAATGAACAATTGCAAATCATTCAGAGGGGTAAAGAGGCTAAGGAAGAACAAAGAGTTAAGGCTCCTTTCCAAAATGTAGTCATGGAGGAGGGGTAGTTTGAAGAAGAGGATGAGATTCATTGCATGGAAGATAAGGGTAGTGCTGCCTTTTTGACATTAGCTGCCTATGAAGAATCATTACTCCAGGTCAAAACCAATCAAGAGTGGGACAGAGAGGCTATTTTGCAGACTGATGAGCAGCAAAGATATAATTTGAGGTCATGAACAAACAATGTCAAAGAGAATCCTGCCCAAAGAGCTGTTGTCCCTACAGAATAGTAGAACACCAGACATAAGAAACCAGCAGCTAACCTAGCCATCCTCAAAGCATCGGCCCAAGAGATAAGAGGTCCTAACAAGTCCTCTTCCCCTTTCAGCTTTGAATCAGACGTCCAGAAGTTAAATATATCTCTGCCTCTGATAGAACTTACAAAGAGTGAAGTGTTTAGAAAACCTGTCTTTGATGCCCTTGAACTAAAAGCCTCTCATGACTATGTAAATTTGCAAGATGATAAGCCTACAATTTTGCTTAGCCCAATGACTAAACCTTCTGATAATAGCTCCCCATCATTCTATGTCTCCTTGACCATTCATGACAAAGCCCTCCATAATTGCTTGCTGGACACCGGGGCCAGCTACAATTTGATGCTTAAAGCTGTCATGGAGGAGCTAGGCCTTGATATCACTAGACCATATCATGATTTATTCCCATTTGATTCAAGAAAGGTAAAATGCCTAGGATTAATCAAAGACCTGGCCATTAACCTAACTCACCCACCCGTGAAGAGCATGATGATGGATATTGTGGTAGCAGATGTTCCCCCTAAGTTTGGCATGCTATTGTCTAGAGGGTGGATTAAGAGACTAGGTGGGACATTACAAAATGATTTATCTTATGCCACTGTCCCAGTTTTTGGAGGAGAGAGCAGGAGATTGTATAGAGAATCACAACTGGCATACATCATCAGTGATGAGAAGAATCCTTCTAATCATCCCATTTATGCTGTGGACACTGATTTTGGAGCATGTATTCTCCAAATTGAAGTATCCCATAAGGCCTCATTACAACTCAAGAAACCAATAGTCTAGGCCAAGGGAGAGCAAGGAAGTTAGGTTTGGGAAATGTTCTTTGATGGAGCATGTTCAAGGGAGACTGTAGGAGTAGGGGTGGTGCTGGTTTCTCCAAAATAATAAAGCACACATCTGTCTTTCAATCTGGCTTTCCAAGTCACGAAAAATATAGCAGAATACGAGGCTCTGATATTGGGCCTTAACACAGCTAAAGACAGAGGAATCAAGAATATAAAGGTGTTTGGAGATGCTGATCTTATCATTAAACAGGTGAAAAAAACATTTCAAGCAAAGTACCCAAGGCTGAAAGCATATAGAGATGAGGTATGGAGACTTAGAGACTCTTTTGATAATTTTTGTATTTCATAGATCCCTAGAGTAAAAAATCAGCTTGCTGATTCCCTTGCTATGTCTACTAGCATGTTTATCCCTCCCATGCCTCCCAGACTAATCTATCAAGTTCAGATGAAATATAGACCACCCTTACCTGATAATGTTCAAGATTGGAAAGTTTTTGAAGATGATAATGAAGTGAATAGGTTTCTACAAGTCATTGATGAATTCTCTGAAATACAAGTTGACCAAGAGAATGAAGCCTTGGAAGAAAGTCCCCAGTCCCAGCTTAGAAACAAAATTGGCAAAAATAGCATTGTCCAACTACCCAGCAATCAGATACCTAAAGGTCTAGTCCCCTTAAGAAAGTTGTATGACCAGAATGATGTGCCTTATAAGGCTCCCCAAAAAGAAGATCAATCTGCATTCCATAGGCATAATATAGGAAGTCCAGATCATCCAAGACATATAAATTTGTCCACTCATCTATCTGCTACCCAAATTTTTGAGTACTCTAATTTAATGAAGCAATTTGCTGATGTTTTTTCTTGGGAATATAGTGACCTGAAAACTTATGACAAAAAGATCATCCAACACAAGATTCCTTTAGAGAAAGACACCATCGCTTTCAAGAAGAAGCTGAGACCAATAAATCCTTTACTCCTCCCTCTGGTTGAAAAAGAAATCAAGAAACTACTGGCTGCCAAAATCATAGTCCCTCTTAGATATTCAAAATGGGTAGCCAATTTGGTAGTGGTAAGGAAGAGAAGTGGATAAATCAGGCTCTGCATTGATTTCAGAAACTTAAACAAATTCTCTAAGAAAGACAATTATCCTCTACCCAAGATGGAGCATTTGCTACAAAATGTCTCAGGAGCCAAAGTAATGTCTTTCCTAGAAGGATTTTCACCGTATAACTAGGTTGTTGTACATCCAGATGACCAAGAGAAGACTACATTCACCACTCCTTGGGGCACTTTTATGTATTCCAAGATGCGTTTTGGGCTGATGAATGTTGGAGCCACCTTTCAGAGAGCTATGGATATAGCATTTGTGGGAGAGAAGGATAAATTTGTCCTTGTCTACCTTGATGATATAATAGTGTACTCCAGTAGCCATCAAGACCGTTTGCAGCATTTGAAGAAAGTATTTCTGAAGTGCGGAAGGTTTGGGATTTCAGCCAACCCTAAAAAGTCACATTTTGCTTTAGAAGAAGCCAAGTTGTTAGGACATGTTATTTCTGCTGCAGGTGTCAAAATTGACCCAGAAAGAATAAGAGAAATACATACCTTGTCTATCCCGAGATCAAAGAAGGATATCCAGTCCTTTCTAGGCAAGATAAAGTTTGTAAGGAGGTTTATTCCTAATTTTGCAGAACTTATAAAAAATATTACCTCCATGTTGAAAAAGGGATCAGAAATCAAATGGGCTGATGCAGCAAGAAAATCTTTTGAATCCATCAAAAGGGCCATTATGGAAACTCCCACTTTGGTCAGCCCAGATTACAACAAGGAGTTCCATATATTTTCGTTTGCCTTTGATGACACCCTTGCAGCAGTTTTGATGCAAGTAGATGAGGAAGGTTCAGAGCATCCAGAGGCAATTTTGAGCAAAACCTTAAGGGATGCTAAGCTGAGGTATGATATCATTGAAAAACAGGCATATGCCCTGATCAAATCTTTGAAAGCTTTCAGAATTTACATTCTGCATTCCAAGGTAATTGCATATGTACCCTCTGCTTCAGTGAAATATGTCCTAATATAGTTAGATGTTGATGGAAGAAGAGATAAGTGGATTGCTAAACTGATTGAATTCAACATAAAGCTGAAGCCCACCAAGCTTGTCAGAGGTCAGGGCCTTGCCAGATTAATGGCTGAAGAAAATTGTAGGATGTTGGAGATGAATTTGATAAGCATAAATTTAGAGGATGATTAGGCAAAAGGTGAAACAGTTGAACTAGGGCAAACTCAGTCATTGGTAGAAAATATAGCTTCTTGTGATTGGTATTCTGCAATAGCTCAATTCTTACTAAAGCTAGAGGTTCCTCCAGGCCTTATTTCAAGCCAAGCCAGAACTACTAAGCTCAGGGCAGCTAAATATTGCATTCATGAAAACCTACTCTACTGGAGGGACCCCTCTGGAATTCTTTTGAGGTCTCTAGACAAAGAACAGTCCATGGAGGTTATGCAGCAGTTTCATTCCACCATATGTGGAGGACATCATTATTGGAAAACTATAGCCCATAAGATCCTCAGATCTGGGTACTATTGGCCCGCCTTATTTTTTAACATCTATTCATTTGTTAAATCTTGTGATAGGTGCCAAAGATTTGAAGGGAAGCAACAATTAAAGTCCGTGCCCTTAAAACCCATACATGTTAGTGGCCTTTTTCAACAGTGGGGCTTGGATTTCATCAGAGAAATCAATCCACATTCCAATGGCTAGCACAGATGGATCTTAGTGGCTACTGATTACTTCACTAAATGGATTGAGGCCATCCCTACCAGAAAGGTTGATCACCATGTGGTCATGAGGTTCTTGACAGAGAATATCTTCACCAGGTTTGGCTATCCATATAAATTAGTCACAGAAAATGCAGCAATCTTCAGGGCAAAAGAGTTTGTGGACATGTGTGACTCAATGGGAATTAAGTTGGTTCATTCCACCTCATGTTACCCTCAAGGCAATGGTCTAGTAGAATCTTCCAACAAGAGCCTGATAAGGATAATTAAAAAGCTATTGGAAGACAACGAAAAGAATTGGGATTCTAAGCTCAAGTATGCACTGTGGGCTAATGGAGTGACCACCAAGAAATCCACAGGGAGTTCTCCATTCAAGCTGGTATATGGGACTGAGGCTATGTTCCCAATTCAGTTGACCCACCCTGTGGCAAAGTTATTGCAGGAAGAGCAGGATGATTTAGAGGACATGGGAAAAAGGATCACTGATTTAGAAGAAGTACATCAAATCAGAGAACAGCTAGTTGAGAAGTTTGCATCACATCAAAAGAGAATCAAGGAAGCCTTTGACAGGAAGTCCAAGGCAGATAACTTTTAGGTTGGAGATTTCGTTCTTAAGTGGGATGCACTGAAAGAGAAGAAAGGAAACCATGGGAAGTTTGATGCTCTGTGGATGGGAGCTTTTGTCATCACTCAGATCCAAGGGAACAATACCTTCATGCTGCAAAGTATGGAAGGAGAAACAGTTTTTGATGGCCGAGTTAATGGGTGTTTTCTGAAAGTTTATGTTGTGTAAAGCCTTTGGCCTTAAATTTGTAAATATGTTATTTTATCAGTTTTAGTGTAAGCTTAATTAAACTCCATGCCCAATGGAACACTAGGAAATTTTTCTCATCTGGTTTTGACAGGTAAGGCATTGGTCTGCAATTCTTGAGACCTCACAAGGAGGATCTCATCCCCAGAAGGAGCCAGTGTTAGCTCTGCTACATGTCTTAAATAGTGGAGGATCATAAATAACATTTGTTGGTTTGGTTATGCTTCAAATGAGCTCCTAATGGTCATTCTTGCCCTTTCTTTTACCCTTCTCATCCTCCTTTCATCTCCATTCTCAGTGCTTTTTAGTTAAAACCATGTAAAACCCCTATTTTTAAGCCTCGAGCATTAAAACCCAAAGCCTCATGAAACTGCACCCATACGACCTGGTGCCTCCACAAACTTGTCGCCATAACCTCCGCCATCAATCTCTACCTCCCGATCCAATGGACCCTGTCGCACCTGATGGAAAACCTGCACGATTAAACCCCACCATCCGATCACCTCTACCACAATCGGACGACGTTCGCTCTCCCCACATCCATGAAGTGTCGGGGCGTTAACGCATGATGGAGAGTGGTTTCCTCTCTCTTCCACTACCATGCGTCACACTCTGAGTGGAATTGCGCACCGTTCCCTTTTTACCGCCCAACGTCCTAAGCTGGTGCGAGCAATACCGCTTACTGCTCGGTCCCATGTTCCCTCCTGATAACATCTGTGCGCCTTCTCCACACGCCCACCGTTGGATCTGTCCGCCCGAGATCCAACGACCCACAATCACTCCACTCTCATCTCTCTCGATACCCTCCACTAAGCCATCCCCGCCATCCATCCTCTCGATCTGATAGCTGGTCTCCCTCCTTCATCCGACTCATCCACCCGCTATGCAGTCCGTGTCCCTCAACTATTCCATGCACCCAAAGGATGAAGGTGACCAGTCTTCCAATACCAGTCGCTATTGTTCCTCACCAACCACATTCAATAGATAGTATGGTTGAGAAGGGAAAGGACAGAGCATTAGCATGTAGTTGCATTTAGCAGTTATGGAACTTCATAGATAAGGACACTCCAGCTACCTAAGAGGACAGCAGAGCACCTGAGGAGATAAAATTTGCTCAAAGAGACAAGGAAACATGCTCAGAGAATCCATCAGGCAGTTAAATGCACTTGGTTGTCAATTATGACCCCTCCATACCTAGAATGGCCAAGTGATTTTGTAATGAAACTTTATATATACCCATAAACAAGATGTGAACAAGGTTGATGGTTGATGTTTTGATGTAAGGTCCATCTTTTGGAGATTGTAACTAATTTGATACTTGCAGTGTATTGTCTTCATTTTCAACTAATACAAGCTTCTTTTGTTGTTAATTGCTCACTTTCCATTTCTATTCTCTTCTAAGTTGTGCCTGATATGCTGTACTCCTAAACTCTTGATGTTTAGCATTAGAGTAGCTATAATCCTATCTCTGTGTTAAAGTCTTGTATGTATCATTGAATGAGTTATTCAGGTTTCTCTTCTTCTGGTGCCAGAGAGCTAACATCTTGTCTGTGCATTAGTAGATCAAATTTGCAGACTTCTTTATTGGTTGCAGCCAGCCATCACAAGGTCTTGTGCATTTGCTGGTGTGGCCAGTATTCTCCATTTTCACCCTATCTTAAAACTGTGAGTAGTTGGTGGTCTAAAGCCTTGTATTCTGGGGGTGTTCACGGATGTCTGGAGTCAAGCAAAGTAGAAGTGGTTATCTGGCTTGGACAAGCATCATTCCTTGCATTCATCCATTTGCAACATAAATTGAGTTTATATGTTCCCAGGCATCTCTGAGCTACAACCTAGGAGAGTTTCTTGGGGTGATAACAGTTACATTAATTTAAAATAAATACATCATCAACCATGGTAAACCCTAAGGAAACTATTTTGTTTAAATACACCAATGTTAAAAAAATGATTAACGATATGCATAAAAATGTTGTTTGTTTCATTTACATTAATGTTACAAAAATGGTTGACCATAGTTGACCATGGTCGACGATGTTTACAAAAATGGGTGACCATAGTTGACCATGGAAGACCATTGTCATTAACATTTATAAGAATGGTTTGACAATATTTGATCTTAGTTTAGCATGGCTTCACAAGTTGTCTTCGATGAATGATGGTTGGCTATTACTAACTAAGATTTATTGTGGTTGACTATGGTTAACGATGGTCAACAGATGCATGAGTAAATTTTATTAATTTTGACCTTTGCTGAATATGGATGACCATGTTTTGATGATGGCTAAAGAGGATAAAAAATTGTTGATGATGGCTGACCATGGTTGGCAAGGTTAATGAGGATCGATCACGATTGAAGAAAAGTTGATGAGGATTGACAATGGGTCACCATGGTAGGAAATTGATGACAAGGATCAATAATGATCAATTATGGATAACTATGGTCAAACATTAGTGATCATGTTAACCATGGCTAACCATTATTGAGTTGGTTGACTATTTTCGAACTTCTTGTCTATGTTTGACTACGGGTAAGCTTATAAGAGCATGGATGTCTATGGTCAAGTATCGTTTATCATGATTGAACATGGTTGACCATGTTTGGAAATGCTTGCTATTACAGGAATATGGTTGACATGTTAACTATGGTTAATAAGGTGGTTGACTATCAATGTCCATGTATGATCATTATGGCCATGGTTGATTATGGTGACCATGGTTGACCATACTTTTCTATGATACATTATGGTCTCTCAAGTTGATAATGGTTGACCATGTTGAACCATAGAGACCTTTATTAACCATGTTCAACCATTCTAATGATTTTTAAGCACAATTAGCCAATATAAGTGGATAAATAATGGGATTTTCTTGGTTGGCTATGGTTGACTAGATATCATCATGGTTAACCAAGTTTGACCATGGTTGACCATTACGAATTGTGTTGTTGTATGGCTAGACATGTGTAACATTGAGTGTTAATGTTTGACGATGTTGGAAATGTTTGACGATGTTAGAAATGTTTGGACACGTATGACAATGGTCGAAATTATTTAACCATGTTAGACTATGGTTGACTTTAGATATCCATCTTTGCCAATGTTTAGACATGGTTGAATAATTTTGAGTAGGTTGATTAGGGTTGATAATGTTTTATATGTTTGATATTATAATTATGGTTGACTATGTTGAATATGATGACTATGGGTAACTATATTGACTATGATCAACCATGTCATAATGGTTGACCATTGTGACAATGATTTTCCATTATGAAATTGAAAATTTATGTCCATGTTTTACCATGTTGAGAATGGTTGACCATGTTTGAACAATGGGGAATACCTTAATGCATATCAACCATGGTCAACCCATAGTATAATTTGTATGCTATTAGTGTATACCTTATGTTTGGCACATTGCAATGATATTTATTGGTAATCACATTAAGCTTATTTAAACATGTTTGATGATAGTGGAGAACGTCAAAAATGGTTTAATATGGTTAACATATAGTTGACTATGGGTGTAAATTTTTATTCAAAGTTGTTAGTGTATTCTACCGATGACTGTGGTGAACTATGGTTGACCATGATGAACCATGTTGCCAATGGGCGGCAATTATAAACCATGCCAACTATTCAGACCATTAAAGGAAATGTTTTAACCATATTTGACATTAGTTGGCGATGGTTTCCAAAGTTGATTGTGGTGTACAATGGTTGGTTATTGGTAACTAAGGTTGTATATGGTTGACTATGGTCAACATATGGTTAAGTAAGGTTGATTAAGGTCAATCATTAGTGAAAGTGGATGGCCATGTTTGACAATGGTTGAAGAGGGTCAATAATGGTTGACAATGGTTTACCATGATTAACAAGGCTAAGGAGGATTGACAATACATCGTAGGCCATAGGTGACCATGGTAGGCCATTGGTGAAGAGGATTGACAATGATAAGTTATGATTAGCTATGCTTGAAAGCTAATCGTGATGTTAACTATGATTCACCATTGTTGATTTAGTTGATTATGGTTAAACTTCTTGTCCACGATTGACCATGGTGAGCTCAATTGACCGTAAATGAGCTTGCAAGAAAATCGTGGACTATGTAGGGTATCATTGACTATGGGTGATCATTATTTCAACCATGATCGAAAATGCTTGATAATAGATAAATATGGTTGACCATGTTGATTATACTTAATGAAGTGGTTCACCATGGATGTCCATGGATGATCATGGTAGACATGGTTGATTATTGTCACTATCATGGTTAACCATTATTGATTTGTTTCAAGAATGGTTGAATAAATTTGAGTATGTTGAATATGGTTGATTAAGGCTCATGTTTTATATGTTGGATATCCTAATTATAGTTGATTGTGTTGAAAGTGATGACTATAGATTACTATCTTGATTATGAGATAATGCTCACTATGGTCAACCATCTTGTAATGGTTGAACATTGTGACCATGAATACCCATTTTCACATAGATAGTTTATATCAATGTCTGACCATGTTGAGTACAATTAACGACTATGTTAATGTATATCAACCATGTTCAAACCATAGTGCAATGTGTATGAAATATATTCACGTTGCAATGATATTTATATTTGGTTACATTGCAATGATTTTTATTGTTCATGGCACTATGACGATGTTGATTATTTACAATGTAATGACATTGTTCATCACATTGTCATGTTATTTGTTGTTCGTCACATTAGAATAGTGTTTTTTGTTAATCACATTGTGAAGACATTTATTATTTATTCCATTGGAATATCATTTTTTGTTCATAATAACATAAATAGCTTTAACGTTATTAATGATGGCTATGGTGCAACATGGTTCACCGTGTTGCCATCTATGGTTTTTTTGAGCACATTTAGATGGTGGTTTATGTTTGTCACATTGTGAGATTAGAATATGTTTACAATATTAATATCAAATCAGCCTGGTCATATTGCAACATTAGGCCACATTCATCAGATTGGTATGTTGGAGTTTTATACATACATTATTACAAAGGGTTTTGATGGAATGATTTCACATTAGGTGATATCCATCACATTGTAATATTGGGATATATTGGTCACGTGATGTCAACATTCCTTGGATTGCACCAAAATGTGGTTTCGATGAAGGGTGAATGGTTATGTTAAAAGTTATATGGGGATATGTTCATTACAATGTCATGTAGGTCACTATTTTTCACATTGGGAGATCAGGTTTGTTCATTGCATTGTAATATCAATTTCATTATGTATTATTGTTGTCAACATTAATATTATTGTTATTATGTTAATGTTGATAATACCACTAATATTAATAATAACATTATTATATTATAGTAATATGATTGATTATATATAATAATATTATTATTAATGATATTAATATTATTGTTATAATTTTCATGTTATTATATTAAGTGAATGTTATTAATAATAGTAATATTAATAATAACACTTGTTAACAACATTAATATGAATATTATTATAGTATAATAATATCATTATATTAAAAAAAGATAAATTATTAGATGTAATAATTATTTTATTAATATTATTAATTTCATTAATACTTTTGAGATTATTAATAATGTATCAATTTTATCACTGTATGATGTTATTAAATATAATATGAATAATATAGTTAATAATAAAATAGTATAAATTTCATAATATTAGTATTAATAATATCATTAAAAATAATATTAATATATATTATTAATATATGATTATAAAAATTTATTATTGGGAAAAAATTTATTAATACTATGACTTAATATTGAAGTTAAAGTTAGTAATATTAATATGATTACTAAACATTGACGTTGATAAGGGTAATAGTTGCAATGCAATATATTTCATTCTCCTACTACTAATTAATTGATTGAAAGTTGTGTGAAGTGTACACAAAACTCTAGGCAATGAAATTTCTCCTCATAAATCTTTTCGATCAAAATGCTATGCAAAATGAAAGTATTCCACGCAAACCTCCCTACACATTGAATTGTGCAATAATAGATGAAGTTTATTAACAACAAATACAAGTGTGCAATGATGTTCCACATTTCTGCATGCATTATCTATCCACAAAATTCTCCTGCATCATTATTATCATATAATATTGATAACCAAATAATTTGTATCTTCACGATGTTCCACACTTTTGCATGCATTATGTTTTCGCAGAATTATTCCACATCATTAGTATTATATATTATTGGTAACATTTTTATACTAAATAATCCATATCTGTGTATTTTGAAGACTACTAATTAATTGATTAAACGTTATGTGGACTGCAGAGTAAACTCCACACAATGAAAGCTCTCTACACAAAACTCTCTACATAATGAAAAGTCTCCACACAAATATCTCCATAGAATGAAAGCACTCTACCCAAAGCTCTCTGCACAAAAAAAATGAACAAAATGAAATTTTTAGGCCCCCCCTTCCATCCCCTCTTGCCCGTATAAAATACCTACAACTACCTGTCCTAGAATGATTAGGTAAAGTACTAACATAGAAATGTAAGTGTGAGTGTCACAACACTCATTGATGGAACGAAAAATCACAAAATTATTCTTTTTTTGATTTTAAAATTATTTGATGCGAACTGACAAATTCCAAAAGTAAATTCCATCCACTAGGGAAATTGTTTCCCATTATAGCTCTCTCAATCAATAAAAAAATAGAAATAATATTTGTGGGAAATTGGAAAATTATTTTTTAATTTACGGGAAAATAGAAATATTAAGCATTTTCTGGAAAGTTGGTTAAAATTACAAAAAAATTGGAAAAATATTGGGAAACTGATGCACTTTGATGAGAGTGCTTAGAATGGTCATTTCTCCACACTCCTGCACTCACATTATTATTATTATATAATATTGGTAATATTTTAATACTAGATAATCCATATCTTCACGATGTTCTACACTTCCACATGCATTCTCTTTCGACATAGTTCTTCTGAATCATGATTATTATATGTTATTGGTAATATTTTAATAATCAATAATCCATATCTCCATATTCTGAAACTCTACATCATGAAAGCTCTCCACACAAATATTTATGCATAGTGAAACTTCTCTACACAATGAAAGCTCTCTACACAAAACTCTATGCACAATGAATTGTCTAACATTAGATGAAATTTTTTAATACCAAATAAAATTGTGTGAAGATGTTTTTTTCTTTTCATAGTTCACCCACATCATGATTATTATATAATATCGGTAATATTTTAATCCTAAATAATTGTATCTGTGTATTTCAAATTGTTCTGCAACCATGTTTCATACCTTCACGTGTATTCTTCCTCTGTACGAGTTCCCAAACATCTTCCATACTATTTTTTAAATGATCATAAGGCTCTTAATCTTATCAAGTGCACTAAATGGAATGTTTTATTAAGGCTATGTCTCTTTATTATTTGAAGAATTAATGCATAAGCAATGACTACAAATAAACATTAGTGTTTATAACATATTACATTACATAATCATTCTGATGATAATATATAAGTAAAAACTATTGAAATCATTTAATATTAGAGCATTTGAGAATTTTCAAGTCTTTAATGTAGCCATATATGCAAAAACTATGTTAAGACATAAATGTTTGTGAAGGTGTGGAAACATAGAGTGATAAATATTAATTATGTTACAGATGAATTCGCACGTGTCATTGAAGAACTAATTAATGCTCAGTACTACTATTAATATATATTCATCAAATCAATACGCAATCATGTTATGGGTTAAATGATTAAAATCATTTACTTTGATGCGTTTTGTAATGATTGTTGAATGCAAACATATGAATAAAATCATATCCATCTATATTATAAAATACTGTACCTGGTGCAAAGGAAAGTTGTTTCGTTACTGGGAAAGTTTCGACACAGCACTGTTTTGTGATTGAGCGAAATCCTCCCGCAGTTATGTTTGAAGCATAGGAGAAAACTTTTGGAAGTTACTGTTATTGTATCGGATTCTCTACTTGAGCTGCATTAGAGTCAAATACTTGAGTTGCTGAGTTACTTCTTTGAAATGCTGGTGTGTGCAATCCATATGAACAAGTTTTGAATACACAGTTTGCAGTGCCATCCATATGTACAATTTTTTACGCAGTTTTCGAAATTGTTGATTGTAATGCTTTAGAATCACACATGATGTTCATTGCAATGTATATGAAACACTGTCTGAGAATGTCCCTAACTGCTGTTTGAAGAAATGCACATGGTGATGTAAGCTGATATTTTAAAGGATGATTGATATATGCATAGCGCAGTTTTGATATGTCACTGTTTTAAATGCTGTTTGATTGAAGTCCATCATACTTTTAGATGCCGAGGATAGCAACAGAAGCATTTTTTTCATAAGAGAAATTTTTTTGTATGAGCAGAAGTAATTTTTTACAGAATGCATTCAATCACTCTATGAGAGGAATAGTTCTCACTGTCAAGGAGAACTATCCTGACTGGTCCCGGATGGTACAACACACCCTCATTTTCAATGAGTTGTGGAAAGGATTGTGTGTTGGAGAAGGAGACAGTGACCCAGAAAAGCCTACATCAGACAAAGAGCTCGCCATCTGGGAAAACAAGAACAGCAAAGCGTATGCATTAATCGCAGCATCTGTAAATAAGGAGGTGAGTCATCACATTTCAACATGTTCAACTGCCTTTGAAGCTTTACAAAAGCTGAAAGAGCTCTATGACTCACATTCTGCACTTCAAGTCGTCCAACTTATGATTAAACTCTTCACTCTTGAACTGCAAAACAATGATCCTCTTACTCTTGCATCCAAAATCAAATCTATAGTGCATGATATTAAATCCACTAATGTTGAGCTAGATATATCTCTTATTGCTTTTCTCAAGGCACTGTATCCTACATACTCCAATTATCTTGAGTCTTTGCAAGCAAATGGAAATCTCAAGGATATAACCTTTAACTCTCTTGTGAAAAAGTTTGCTGAAAGAGAAAAAGCCTTTGGAAAGAAGACAGTCCCTGAATCTTCAGAAGAGACTGTATGTCTGGCTAATAAAGAAAAATATCCTGCTCAAGATTCTACAAGAGGAAGAGGTGGACGAAGAGGAAGAGGAAGATACTTCAGAGGCAGGGGGCAGACATTCTCAAGGAGAAAAGGCAGATTTACATTGTATTCGCTGCAAAAGAAATGGATCACATGATGCCTCTACATGCAAGCTACCATGGGACAAAATTGAGCAGAGAAGAAACCAACAGAAAAGTAAAACTGATGATACAGACAAAGGTAAAGCACCTGAATCCGCTCACTATATTGAGGCACAATGTAACATTGGAGTAAATGAAGATTTGTTTAACACTGCACTTGCTTCCTGGAAAAATGACTGGCTGCTTGATTCAGGAGCAACCTGTCACATGACTCATAGAAAAGACCTTTTTGAAGATTTCACTGACAATGTTGATGGAGTAGTTTACTTTGCAGATCAGTCAAAAATCAAGCCATCAGGGCTTGGCACAATCAGGCTTAAACTGCCTGGTCTACCAGACTTTCTTCTTGATCATGTTTTATATCTCCCACAGCTAAAGAGAAACTTGCTGTCCTTGGTCCACATTCGCCAGCAAGGTCACTCCATTCATATGTTTGCTGGCAAGCTTGAGGTGAGAAAATCATCTGATCACTCACTTGTCATGAGGGGAATAGAAGAAGAAAGACTTCTCAAACTGCAAGGAACATCTGCTCATAAACAACATTTCTCATATATTACTCATCATGAAGAAGGTACACTTCCATCAAGTTTATTATGGCATGCTAGATTTGGACATTTAAACTATGACAGTCTCCGTTTATTGAAGAAAAATGGTGTTGCTGGTTTGCCTACAATTCCTAGAAAGCTTAAGCAATGTGATGCTTGCATTCTAGGAAAGCATAGCAAACAGTCATTTCATGACTCACATTCAAGAGCACATAGGAAGCTTGAACTTATTCATTCAGATTTATGTGGTCCAATGCCTGTTCCTTCTGCAAATGGAAATAAATATATCATGACATTTATTGATGACTACACCAGAATGTGTTGGGTTTATTTATTGAAGAACAAATCTGATGCTTTCCTAACATTCAAGAATTTTCATAAATGGATTGAAAATGATGCACAATCTCATATTGGGTCTATTCGCACTGATAATGGAAAAGAATATACATCAAATGAATTTGAACACTATCTTCGCCAACATGGGATTAAACATCAAACAATTGTGCCTTATAATCCCCAACAGAATGTTGTAGCTGAAAGAATGAATAGAACAATTTTGAATATGGTACGATCCATGCTTTTTTTCAAAAATGTAAAGATAATGTTTTGGGTTGATGCTGTTCCATGTGCTGCATATATAAAGAATAGATGTCCATCTAGTGCTATAAGAAACAAGACTCCTTATGAATTGTGATATGGACATGTTCCTTCGGTCAAACACCTCAGGATTTTTGGTTCCACTTGTTATGCTTTGATACCAAAGGTACATAGAAATAAACTTGGTGCTAGAAGTCGTAAGTGTATTTTCTTGGGGTATTGAAATACCTCCAAAGCATACCGCCTCTATGACGAAGAAAATAAAAAGTTTCTTATATCTAGAGATGTAATTTTTCTTGAATCATCCAAATCTGACAATGTTGTTGAGCGCAACTTGATCGCTTGGATAGATTCGCAAAAATGAAATCATTTCAAGAATTTGAAAATCAGATTCCACATCTTGAAGGGGGGATTCCTATACTAGATCAACATGTGGAATCTTCTTCTGAAGAGTCTGAAACTCCAACAACGGATGATGCTTTAAGTGATGTAATTGATAGAATTGGGAGACTCAATCTTGATTCACTCCCAACTCAATCAACAGAGCAGCCTGGACCATCTTAGAAAGGTCCCCAAAAATGGCTGACAAAGACACTTGAAAGTGTTCATCCTGATGAAATTGGAAAAACAGGAACCAGAAATTCAAACCGACAAAATGGAGGTGATGTAGATGACTCTAATTCACCTATTGATATGGATGTTTCTTATGATTGTGAATTGAACTTGTCTACAGATTTTGAACCAACTTCCTTTAAAGAAGCTGCTTCTCATGATGCATGGAAAGAAGCAACGCAAAAGGAGTATGATGCCCTCATAAAGAACGGCACTTGGAAGCTGGTTGATCCTCCATTCGGAACCAAACCAATTGGCTGCAAGTGGGTCTACAAAAACAAGTACAAAGCTGATGGCTCACTTGACAAGCACAAAGCTAGGCTTGTGGCAAAATGTTTTGCACAGAAGGAAGGGGTCGATTATGAGGAAACTTTTGTTCCCACAGCAAAATGGGCCACCATCCGGACACTCTTTGCACTGGTAGCTCAGAACGGTTGGAAAGTCCATCAAATGGATGTAAAAACTGCCTTCTTGAATGGAGATCTAAAAGAAAATGTTTTTATGTCCCAGCCTGAAGGATTTGCTGTGAAAGGACATGAACATAAAGTATGCAAACTTCTGAAGTCCTTGTATGGCCTCAAACAAGCACCACGAGCCTGGTATGAAAAGCTAACTGAGCATCT
>APFE031148204.1:37654-69513 GCA_000404065.3 Pinus taeda | reverse complement strand
CATAAATAAATAATTTAATCAAAACTCAAATGGGTTAGGAGGTTATATTTAACTTTAGTATACAATATAAATGAAAATATGCATAAGGATTAGGCATAACAGGCATTAGTTCAAATATTAGCGATTTACAAGGAGCCAACAATCTATCTGGCCTCCTCTCTAATCATTAATACTATGAAAATAAAAAGAAAAATCTTCAGACACTCAATCATTGCAACAATTAAGAAAATCAAGACAATAGTGCACAAAATGCATAGTATTGCGTTCTTCCATGTTCTATAAACCATCAACACCATAGCACATCAAATGAGGAAAATAAAGGTCTTATTGTACCTAAGCAAGTTAAAAAATGAAGGGAGGGCTTCACAATTCAAATGATTATTGTCCATGAATTGTGAGAACAACAATGATAATAATTTTAGGGGATCTTATAAAAGGAGCGAGGTGTGGCACGAGGAAGGAATTGGAAGATGCTCCAACCACCATTGTTACTTCACATAATCCACCATGGAGACTTGCCATTAAGGTCTACCCCATCGACATTTAAGACTTTGTGACTTGAATGCAAGGGAATAGGACATATTATATTGTCCTATCTCTATTAAACTTACATTTTCATGCAACTATGGAGAGTGCTCATCTACAACTCTAAGACACATTCTATGGAGACTAAAGCTAGTAATCTAGTGGATGCTCCTTAGACATAAATGGTGTAGATAGAGAGACAACATGAGGGAGGAATATGTGGAATTGTGAAGCCTACTCTTTTCCCTTGTTTAATAAATGTGTATTCCTTTTAATTATCATTCTCGAAAGAATTGTAAGAGTCCTCTCTCCCAACTAATTCTACATAGTTTTCTCAAGTATAATTGGGTTTGGCTGCTTTATTGCAAGTTGGTTGTGTGGAAAATGAATAAAAAAGAGCATTATTGGGTCAATTTTCATTTCATAGCTTATAGACATGAAAGGACTTCTATATAATCAAATCATCTAACCTAGACCCTAGATGGCTCCACCTAGAAGTATTGCGTTCACAAGGAGCTCAAAAAGTTACATAGAAGATAATGGAATCTAAGACGAATGCATATTTGGGCTTGTCTACTATTATCATCTAGCCATGATGGTGCATGGGAACTAAGCAACACTCAATTCCCTCTAAACAAGGAAAAAATTGGACACTTTTATGGGCACTGTGAATGTTGAGAAACACCTCCAAGATTACCTAAATGGAAAAATGAAGCACATGTCTACATATGCAATATAAGACCAAACTATGAGGAGTTGGAAGCCTTCATGGTAATAATAGATAGCCACATTGTCCACCTCACCTCCTTTATGAATCTCGCATTGGATACCTCTACCCAAAATTTAATAAGAAGCCATTAAACAATCATGTTCCTCTATACTTATGGAATCAACATATAATGTTCAAGATAGCTAATAATTGTGCCTTTTTATGTTGATTTATAACACCCTCCTCCCATATCTACCCAAGAAACTATCCAACTCGGGTAAGCATGTGACGAGAGGCTACTATAATATGATTCAACCTCCTAGGTGTCGTTAAGGAAGTGGAATCGACGGAAGCACATCAAACATACCTTCCACATCAGCAACAACACTCCCACGAGCCATCCCAACCCCATAGGTATCATGCCCCTAGGTCCCACTAATTTTTTAAGCTATTAAACCCATGGACTCTCCCATGCTATGGGCATGCCAACGTTTAGAGAGCTATGGATGCTCCCACAAGCCTGCATGCCTACGTCGAGGGATTATTCGAACAAGCCTGTGCCAAAGTCCATGGGATTTAAGGCACTTTTCAAGCCCATAATTCCATCCACTTCCCAGAATTTGTTGTAACTTCTAGAATCCATTAAACACATGACGAAAAGACTAATAAACCAAAAACTAACTCCAGGACTAGACCTGACCATCCCCAACTAGGACTGACATTCTGTCAAACACTTGGAATCAATGCAATCCTACAAGTTTAGGATGCAAGACAGAGCATGATTGAATGAAAACTCTTATGAGACATGACAAGAAGGATCACCACCTTCTCTCTTGAAATGTTATGACATCAATTAGGTCTTGCATCCATCATTTTAAGAAATTACAAGTAAATACATGAAATAAACATGACATGAACCAGTCAATTAACCATGCTTATAACCAGCATAAAACCATGGAAATAACAATCAAATAACAACCATTAAATCCACATTTAAATAAGTAAAAAAGCAAAAGACCTTAGCTTTTATTAAACATAGGAAAATCTGACCAAGTTCGGGACTTCCACATACCACCCGACCATAGACATGGATGAAAAAAATCTTTCTTTCATCCAGTCACCCCTATGCCATATTGCAAGCATGAATGTGGGATCTCATAAACAAATCAACTGAAACCATCTAGGGCTTCCAGAGGCCAACCACCTCAACCCATCAAATAGTGGTTCCACCTCATGGTCAGACATCACAAGAACCATCATCAGATTTGTCTCTACCCAAGCCTTCCAGAGATCCAAAGCATTAGTTCCAACCTAACTTCCAGGACTAATAACTCAACCCACAGCTGTTGCTGAGCTCCAAAGCGTTTGTCCAACCCAAGCTCTAGGACTAGTAACCTAACCCATATCTTTTCCGGGCTTCCAAAGCGTTTTTCCAACCAATGCTTCTAGGACTAATAACTCAACCCAACAAGGGTTTCCAGAGCGCTTATCCAACCAAGGCTTCCAGAACTAATAACTCAATCCAATCTGATACAGGGATTCTAGATCATTTTTCCAACCAAGGCTCCAGGACTAATAACTCAACCCAAGACGTTATAGGGCTTCCATAGCACTTGTCCAACAAAGGCTCCAAGAACTGATAACTTAAGCCAAGCTATATGAGACATTAGAACCAACCAGAAAAACAAAGAAATAAACCCACAACACCATGGCTATCCAGGAAATGGCAAGGCTAGGCAAATCCACTGTTAATCTAGGCAATCATCCACGTTGATGACAAATCATAACTAATAAACCACATGCATGTGCCCTACATGCCAAAGTAAAACATACACGCAACTCGGTACTTGCAAGAAAATCTCGCTGTATCTGTTGATCTCGATGTCCTGTTGCGATGTCCTACTCTTAATTTTCATTCTTGCTCCAAAACTCCAAGTATGCCACACTCCTCCAAGAGTGCTCCATGAAAACTCTAAGTGTCTAAGAATATGAGAGAGAATAGAGAGAGAGAGCTCCAAAACTGAACTAACCAAGCTTACCCACTCATTCTCTTAAGCCTTTTTATTAATGAGGCCTCTATTTTCTTCATTTTCCATTATTTTCCTTCATTTTCCTCCTCACATGCAACTTGTGACCTTTCACTTTCCTTTTCTCCTAATTTCCATTATTTTCATAAATAAAATTTCAATTAATGCCTCATGCCTTTCCAAATCCTTCGCCATTGACTTTTCCAACTTCCTTTAGCCATAATAATTGAAATTAACACCCACTAGGATGATTTCCCCACCATTCAGCTTAGAATATGTTTCCCGTGAACATGGTCTTATATTATTACATGGAATTTTAAACAAGGTTGTTACAAAACCCTCCCCTTTGAGGGAAAATTGTCCTTAGTGTTCAATGACACCTATAACCAACAAGACTGTTGAAAAAAAAACATTCTACCCATGGATCTTTATAACATAGCTTGCTGCAGTAATGACAATGCCCATCTATTGAAACATGACAACCATATTGTTTACTGGAGATTTATAACACAACTCATTACATTATTTACAATAACAACCACATATACTTAAGCACATTTTCTTACCCCAGCAAACAACCATACTGTCTATGGAGCTTTATAAATCCATCTTGATAAGTATTTATAATAATATACCCATATACACATATACACATTTTCTCAACCAACAAATAAAAAGGATACGATGCATGCATTTGTAACAAGGGAATCCAGAGGTTCACACCTCCACCCTCAAAGCAATACCTGGATTCACCTCCTTCCCAGGAAGTTTAGAATTCACTGCAAATTCAAATCTGCATCCAATGTCTAGCGCTATAATCCTTTGCCAGTTGTCCTCTCAGTGAACATTTACTGACTCATTTTTCGAGGGTGCACTCCCAATGTGCATCTGATTCCATTTGGAAATGCTAATGACAAAAAAAATCCATCCCCGACCTTCCCTTCTATGCTACACAGTCCCTCAGGAAATCCTATCACCCCCTTCCATGCAGTCACACACCTTCCAAGCTCCCCTAGCATCCCCATCCCGGGCAATCCATCCCTTAGTAAGGCTTCCTGCATCAAAAGATGCAAAAACCAAGGCATATCCCTACCTTAAAACCATCATATCAATCATAACATGCTCATGGCAATCAATGGACACTATTGGGTACCCGTGTCCCACAATGGCCCTACTCTTGAGTGCTTTACCAGAATACTGCTACATGTTCCAATTTCTTTCGTTGTTGTTGCTAATTCTTGTATTTAGTTTCAACCACCCAACTGGGCATTTCATGTTTTCCTGTACCAAGCACATAATTTCCATTAGATTCAAAATAAATCAAAATAACTTCAAATCATACCTCATTGGTGGCCCTTCAATAAGGTACACTTGCAATTATGTTTTCTTCCTGTCACAATAAGTTAAACTAGCATCTTTGACAAAATCATCATGTATAAACATATCACATTAGGTTAGCTCAAAACACAACCATCATATATCAAAATCATAAATCACATGTAACCATCATAAACCATAATCATAGATCACATATAATCATCATATAACATAATCATAAATCTCATGCATAATAAAACTGAAATAAAAGACTGAGACTTATCCTTTAATCAATCCTTAGCTTCTACCTTTTTTCTTATTCTATACGCACACCGAATTGGTTTCCACACCCGAAAAACACACAATGTCTTCTCCCCAACCATGTGTACATACACATAGTGTGCAACACACACATACAGCCACACATGACATACAACACCATGAAATACATGCATCTACACTTGACACACAACACATACACTTACACCCTGTGTACAACACAACACAATACATGTGCCTACACCCGGTCTACACCACCACAAAATACATTCACTTACACCCGATGTACAACACAATACATATACGTACACAATGAATACACATGTCACAATGCCACAACTACACAATGCACATACGTAGTACCGCATGCCCGCAACACATCATGTACAACATGCACATAATTGTTGGCTTCAAGGGACTTGGACCCATGTTTAGAGTTAATTGCACTAACTAACAAAACCCTGCACTATTGGCCCTTTCGGCAACAACCCGCGTAGCACATGTTGCAGTCTCACCCGAGGCAGTATTGGGGGATGCTAGAACCAAGTTTCTACATTCAAAGGACTATGTGATGTTTTATGTTAAACTTAGGGCTTTATCCCGACCTTCATGAACCCTAACCCTTAAAACCAAGAAATTACAACAATTAACAGTTAGCAGATCTAAACCATTCGCCGATTGCACTAAACACTCATAAAATCATGTAAATGAAAAAATCTACTTCTTCGTGCATCTATTAAGTACTTTTCCAGATTAATTGCATTCAACAGATCAACAATACAATAAATTCATAAATAAACAATAATACACAGATACACAGATAATTCTTAAAAACCAGCCTTTGTTATTCTTATATCTTCAATTACAGTCTTTTCCAACCCTGCGCACATAGCTACAGGGGCTCACGCACTCAGCTGTGGACTTATCAAGGTCTCCGCACACATATTAGCAAGAGCCTTCCCATTCGCCTAAGTATAGAAAACAAACCCAAATCTTTCACTTCATCTTTTTTTTAGATCATGGATATCTTGTTGACTCCTTTTTATATCCTTCTTCATTACAATATCATTGTCTGCAAACCATGGGCGAGTCACAAAACAACGTGACTCTTAACAAAGTAAGGGGCTTTGACCTTCCTAAAGCCCATTTGACTCCTATCAACCTGCGCTACTCTCGCTCCACTCCTCAAAATGCGGAGACTTTACAATATTAACAAACCTTTACAAAATTTGACCCCAGGGGACCCCGTCCCAACAAGCCCCCAACACAAAGTTGTGACTTGTCCCAAGTCACTCTACTAGTGTTGCCTCGATCTTTGCTTGCAAACCATTGAACTCTGTCTTCAATGCTTGAATATATGTTGTTACTTTTGCAGCGGCCTAACGAACTTCTTCGACCAGTTTCTTTGTCGTTGGACCTTTGACTGCAATGCCCATGGTTTTTTGTGTATGCCGCAAAGCCTTCAACTTGTTATGAATGATCTATGTCAATAGGCTTGCCTCATTGACCGAGGGTTGTGTCCTTGAGTAAATAATGGAGGCCTTCTGATGTAGCTCATCAATTTGGGTCTGGATTAATTTTCCCTCCTGTAGTCTGGTGAAACTTTGCACAGATGCTAAGGTCTGTGTTGTTGCCCTGATTTCGTCAAACTGCATCTGTTTTTCTCGAATGTCTACTTCAATTTTTTGCAAGTGTGGATCCTCCTGCAGCAAGGTCCACATCTCCATCATTTTCTCAAACAATTGGTTACAGCCCTTGACTGCATCTTCCAGAGTTATCATGTCTTCTTTAATAGTAGCCTCGCACTACTCTCTGACTTTTGGAGGAGTGGTTGGTTGTAGCTTAAGTTGAAGCTTGGAAATCTGCAACTGCAGCTCAAAGCGGACCTTGCTAATTTCCTCATTTGACTCCTTCACCGCAGTAGCTAATTTCTTTATTTTCTCTGTAGAGGTCGCTTCTGTTGGATTTTGGGGCTTGGGAAGCTCATTGCAGACCTACACTATTGCTGCTTCCAACTGTGCGTAATGACCTCTTCTCGTTCTTTGAGCACTGGTGAGCCCCAGTATTGTAGCAATAATGCTACAACTCCTGGGGCTTCCTGTCTCTTAATTTTATCAACCCGGTAGTTCGTACAAACTTGGAAGCGGCGGTGCTATATGCACAAGTACTAGCTCTTGTCGCAGCTGTCACTTGGTCAGCTGGCACAAGTCCGCTAGGGCTCAAGCCAACTTCTATAGGCTCACAGAAGAAGCTTTATCAATTATGGACGAAAGCTAGCTCAAAGGAGACTAATCTACTTGACAAAAATGAACTGAAAGCAAATCAAAGCATGTAAGCCTAGGAAACCCTAATTTGACTAGTCTAACTTCTATAATGCAAAGAATGTGAATGAAATTTCTACCAATGCTGCTACTACCTCTAATAAGTGAAAATGCATGGGATCTAAACTACTTGCATCATAAAAGACATGTTTTTGTACTTTTTCATTAAGTGGGTGGAATGCTTGTGATTTTGTGCTATTGGGGTTTGGTTGTGCAGATGGGATGGAGAAGGAAGGAAAACGTGGGACAGGTTGGGGAGGGTAGGAGAGGTCCCTAGGGATCCTTAGCATCCATCCACAGAGGTTCCTCACATTCAGAAGCTTAGCAACCGAGAGAGTGGCCTCCTACAGGATGTTTGCAGGGGATCCTACAGGATACTCAGAGGTTTCTACAGGATAGTCCTGTAAGTCTTCTACAGGATGTTTTGTGCAATTCTACAGGATGATTGGCCGTGGAGGTTTTGGGAGATGATGGAGTGTTGGAGTGATGGAATGGTAGGAAGAGATATGTGAGGTAGGGATAAGGCTAGTGATGGCTCAGAAGTGGAGGAATGAGATGGGAAATGGGTGTAGGGAGTATGTTGAAGGTAGAGGGTTATGTCAATGAAAGGTTGGGAAATGAAGTTACGTGAGGAGTGGAAGACTTTGGGAGAGGACATAACGAAGTGAAGGTCGAGGAGATATGTTTGCATGCGTGATCAATATGGAGAAGATGGTAATGGAACGAGAAAGAGGAGTGTAAATGAAACAAATGATTATGACTGTCACCAAACTGAAAATGCATCATTTAAATACAAATAGCAGATTTTATTATGAGAATGCAGCAAAGACACATAAATATAAACAAGGGAGGTACTGGGCGCTTGAGATGAGCCCAACCCCAAGAACTATAGCCTCCCAAGAGAGATTTAGAGCTGGTGCAAAGCTGGATCCATCTTTATTAACCAAGAATGAAAAGTTACATCAAAACTGTCCACAAGGAGAGCTTGAGAAAGAGCTGAAAGCAAAACTAATCCATGGCCTACAAAACGAATTACAAACTAGCTAACTAATGGCTAAAACAAAATAACTAACTACGAGCTATAAAATGGCTATAAAATGGCTGCCTACTAGCTGCCTACTAGCTAACCCAAATGAGGCCATAAGCTCTCTTATTTATACAATTTCGAGGACCCAACAGTCCTCCTAAAAGTTAGGGACTCGGCTGCCCAAGACTTGTAGTTAACAGCAGTCCAACTTGACTTGCTTGGCTGCCCTTGACTTGTTGATTCGGTGGCCTTTGAACTTCGAGCTGCTTGGCTGCCCTTGTGCTAATTGATTTGGTGGCCTTTGAACTCCGAGCTGATGGTGGAGAATTCGAGGTAAGGACCCATAAATGAGGGGGACACCTTCCTACAAATCCTCTAGCTTGTTCTCCCACGAATTTGGCTGCCAAGTGCTCATTAAGACCTTCAATTTTGTCTCCAAGTTGACCAACAAGGCTACACAAAGCACCCATTAGACTTGTTGGCATAATGACTAACCAAATTCACTCTATTAACATAAAAATAATCAAAAACATGGAATAAACAAATGAGAATGGTGGACTAAGCCAAATTAGGAAGTTGAATGAGCCCAAATAATTGTACATTTTTGGGGCTCATCAAGCACCTATGCCTTTTCCTCAAACATTTGCTGGTTGTTAGTCTTGACTTCATTGATAACGAACAATACCCGTTTTTCCCATACCATGAGGTCATCTGATGCTCCTTTATGAAGCTCATGCAATGACTTAATGGGGAACTCCGCAAGGTTAAGATTCAAATTCTCTAGATGCAATAGGCGCACCCTGTCCTTTGAAGTCTCAACGTGTAATGATCCCTCTGGTAACTATACTGCGTAAAGGTCTGTGGTGATCTCTTTTGTTGAGCCTATCATGCTCGCTTGCTTCAGGCACGCTTGTCCCACACTCACATGGATCACCCCTGTCTAGACCTATAATTCCTTCAAGCCCTACTGTACTTGTCCAATGCCTGATGGTACTGGTCCTTGATGTGTCCCCAAATAGTTTCTATGGCATTACAGACCACATCACCGATCTCATTAAGGTACCCCTCCATGAGATCCAATGGTGTCATGCTCGCAAACTTATCAAAATTTTGCTTCTTGTGAGGTCCCGTGGAACTTCTCTTATGTTGCTTTCTAACCCTAAAGAGGGACTCCAAGTCTGCGCCCCCTTCCTCTTCACCTTCAGTCTTGACCTCAACATCGGTGCACTCCATTTCAGGTTCGTCGAGGTCAATAGCGACTTGGTACGTGGTTGGAGCTTTCTCCTTTAGTGCTTCCATCTCTTTTGCAAAGACCTTTTCTTTTAGTGCTTCCCACTCTTGGGTAGAATTTTTTTCCTGTTGCGTTGCCATTTCTTTCTACGCAGAATTTTCTTTTTTCCTTGCCTTTTCTTTCACAGAAGCCTTCTGTGCTTTGTTCTCTTTATCTTTTCGGGCCACTATCGCAGCTATTGATTTTATCATCTCACCCTCTGTGGCCTTACTTGTTCCTGTGCCTACATCAGATAGGGTGAGCCATTAGCTCAACCATTTGATGATGACCCCCATAATATCATCTTCTGCGACCAAGTATAACGACTTATGCCATGTGCCTATTGCATCCATCTTTGCGTGTATAGACATATTATGAAAATATTCCTTGAAATCGACTATATTGGTATATTGCACATGTAAACATGGCAATGAATGCGGTCTTTGGTTGATCACCATCAACAACTCAGACTCGAACAAGAACCAGAAGATATTTGTTTCCATGATGCGTTCAGGGTCCCTTTTCACCCACAACGAGGCAAATTTCGTAGCCTCGCATAAGTCTAGATCATGTGTCAGGAATTGGCTCTCCGCAGGTGTCCTCCATGCCACTAGCATGATCAACAAAAGTAGCCATGTGTAGTGTAATTCCTTAGTGTCCTCCTAGGCTTCACAACAATCCTCCAAGAACTCATGATAGAGATACTTGGCCCAATTGTATTGGACCCTTTGCTGCACTGCGCACCCAAAAATACTACTGGTACTGAAATTTCATCAACATGACACTTCCACATTATCTTTCCAACCAATATTTGTGTAGCAAATTGCACAATGCCATCCAATACGGAGCTAATCGCATAGTCGCGCAACTTATTCACCAACCTGAAGTCACTCTTCATTTGGTCTATCATCTTCTTCTCTTCCGATTTCCCCACAAAAGTATCTGCATGGTTCACACCCTGATAAGGCAACAAGGTTATTCGGTGGATCAACATGTCGGTAATTGGAATGGGCCCTCCAAACCAAAGGAACCCATCATGAACCAGCGTCAATAATTAATGCACATAGACAATGCTAATGATACTATGGCTAAAATGTGGCACCCACAACATGTTAAGCAACCTCGTACTCTCAATTCCAACCACCCACTTCATTGGTCAAGTTGTGTAACATCCAACTCCTCATAGTAGACTTTCTTCAGATATTTGCTTGGTTCCAACAATGGAAAATTTTCTTGATCACCCAGGTCCCATTGCTCCATCTTCCAAAATGGTATCTGGGCCAACAAATTTCCCTCAAAAGGTACGTCCTCCAGCAGCAATGTTGTGGAGACCTGGAATTCCATCGAATTTGGGTCCTTAGTCACTTTGGTTGTGGATTTCCTAGGGGGTACATAGGGTGTTAGTCAAGTAATCGGTGTGGCTTCGTCTAACTCAATCTCTTCAACTCCCATATTCAATTGTTCCTCATCTTCTTCCGCGATCACATTTTAGCATTTCTGAGCATGGTGCAGCTGCGTACTCCAGTCTAGTTGTACCCATGTGATAGGATCTATAGGCGTTCTAAATATCACAACCTTGATTTCCTATAATGCTTCATCAATACATTCAAACCCATCCTCAAAAATGAATGTTAATAGAAAAATTTCCTTCAGAACATCCCACTCTACGGTTCCATGTCGTAGCTGTGTTTCTAGATACCACTTCATCGAGATAGTATCCAAAGTGTGGATGAATATGTGCACCCATTCAGGTTGTGGTTCCTCTCCCATGCTTTTGTCCAACGAGCCAGATGCTCACACAGATCATCCTTCCCTGTATATTTTTCAATGATTCGGGTATCAGCGTACCCAAACCATAGCTTCATCATCCTAAGGTATTCCTTTGAGTTTTCAAAGTTGTTCTTATGTGTACCCCACCATCTAGCAGGCGTAGCTCTCATCACATGTCTAGTGCATGGAACCGATGTTCCTCCCGTACATCCCTATCAAATTTATCCAGAAATAAATTTACCTTCTAATCCATCATAATATGATAAATTGTGTACTTTAGTAGATATACACTGGAATGACTTAGTAAGCTTGTTGCATCACAACATCGATACTTCATGAAATCTATTCTACCAATGCTTGAGCTCCTCATCTAAATCCAAGCTGTAGGAGTTTTCCTTTTCCTAAGTAATTCGCCCATCCGCCTTAGGGTTGATCTAATCCTCATCTCGCGCAGTAAGCTTATAGATTTGTTCAATATCATACTCCTCATAGTAATCTCGAACTGGTTCAGTATACTGCGCACCCTCAGCCGGATCCAGTGGAACAATGACTCGTAGTGCCTTATCTCAAAGTTGTGCTTCTTCAAATTGATGACCACATTCATATCATATGCCTAATCAATTCCAAGAAGTGTCGGTTAGGGATTACTGTCATCCACTATTTCAATTACTTCAAAATCAACTATAACTCGTGCCCCTTAAATATCTACAGTTACTCCATGTAAGCGCCCCATCAGAATAATCTTTTGGTCGTTCGCCATTCACAGTTGAATTGGGAACCATTGTAGTTCTGACTTTCCCATTCTTTCCCAGGTATGTTTAGGCAAGACATTCACATCAGATCCCAAATCTAGGATTACCGGGTCCATTTCAAATTCCCTAATTTGTGTAATCGATATCATCTCTCGACCAATCCTTTTCTTACCCTTGTCGACTTTATGCACTGCGTGTTATTCGGGCAATGGCTTACCCTTGCCAGCGCAATTATCTATCAAATCTTGCAGTCCCTCTACTTCTCTCTAGTCCCTTAGGAGCTTCATGCAAGTCTGTAAGAAGGATGTCAGTACTGAAGGATTTGTTTCCTACACACCAATGACTTCTTCAGGCTTCTCATTTGTGTATCATGAGTCTTTGATGTGGAAGCTCCTGAATCCGCAAAGTTCTTTTTCACCTCCATAAAATTTTCCTTCACCTTGTGAAAATCAAATCCAGCATCTTTATTAGAAGCCTTGCACACCCATATATTTTCTTCTAGTTCTTTCCCTTTATCCTCTCCGGCAGCTATACCGCTTCATGTAACGATATTAACATTAGGTTGTTGGTTCTTCTTTTCTTTCATTTTTTCAATGAGAACGGGACAATCTTTTATAACATGGTCAAACTCTCAACAATATTGACAAGAGGGGTGTGTCGGGTTTTGAAAATCCCACGAAACGTGTCCTGGTTCCCCACAATTGTAACAAATGATCTGTCCGCGACCTCTTCCAGCTCTTCCCCCTCGTCCTCTTCCTCCTCCCTGGAATCCTCCATGCACTATAGTTGCTCCTTGATCGTGCTGAGGATGTGCCTCCATTTGTACTCTATATGTCGGAGTTCTATCCATCATTAGTTCATAGATTTGGAAATTGCACTCATCATGGTATACAAACTTACAAAAATTGCAAAATATTTGTTGGGGAATCTGTACAAACTTTTGTAACACATGGAAATTGTCTGTTGAATGTTTTCCTGTGATCTGGTAGATAGCGCACAATGGTACCACACCGGTACTCGATGCAACATTATTTTATGGATTTAGGGGGACATGAGCTTCCCCAATTAGATAGTTCTGATACATTGGGCAATGATCCTTGTCATTACCATGGAATTTCCACTTTAAGCACCATACTTCCACATGGGTCTCATTTTGGACCTCTTTCCCCTTTTTGAGATCCTATAACTCCATATGCTGGTTAACCAAGTGCGAGTGAATCTGCTGCACTCCCAGATTCATATCCTGAATAGGCGAAGCCTCCAACTTCATAGCGATTTCCAATGCTTAAGCCTGCATTCCAAACTTGTATTTTGACAAAGGTAATCTCAAATGAGGTAATAACGAAGAAATATACCAATCCTTATGCTGCTCATCCGAGATCTGCAGATTAGTTTGTTGTAGAAGACATTTCAACCTTTGGTCAAAATCCCATGCAGATTCATTCACCTTCTGCTTAATTTCTTTGACCTCAGTTACAGACTAGGCTTGAGACTAGGCTTCATGAATTCAATATTCAATGCATCTTTCGTATCTTTCAATGTCACAGTTGTGTGAGTCATACTGTACTTAATATACCAGTTGAGCACCCTATCTTGCAATGTTGTGACAATTGTGCTTTCTTCAGATCGTAATCCATTATCGATTGTGAATTCCACACAACATCTGCTACAAACTAGAATTTTTTAGGATCTTCAGTCCCAAGACCCTTCAATATAGGAATCTTCATGGTGTTCACCATGGTGAATAGCGGAGGTGGAGGTGGAGGTGGAGGTGGAGGTGGAGGTTGAGGTGGAGGTGTGTGAGGTGGAGGTGGTGGTAGAGGTGGAGTGGATGGATGTGGTATTCCCGCAATACCCTAATTTTCTATCTGCGATGCACCTTGAGGTGTCATCAAGCTATTACTTTATTTGTCGCTATCAGATGCTCCCAACAAAGGATTGTACTCTGCACTTTAATATAGATCTCTTCTGAATGGTATCCCACTTCATGTAGCTCCTGTTAATTCTCGTCTAAACATCAATTTAATGGCATAACTCGTTTCTAACATAATGGCATTTTAATCTAATTTTTCAGATACTTCAGATACTTACCTCTTGGTCCTTTGAAAAACCAACATTCAACTTTGCTATAATTGATAGATGCATCAATCACAAACTCAGTAATAAATTCACCCAAAATACTATCGATCTAGTAATCGACAACCTTTTTTTTTTTTTTTTTTTTTTTTTTTTTTTTTTATGATTCTTCCAAGTGCCTTACTAACTCTGGAATCCAAACTTCCAAGTGCCTTGACCATCTGTCAATTTATTAAACCATTCATATAATTCGCACGGAAAAGATAAGAAGAAAACTTTGTGTTCCTCTGTATTAAGGTATTTCTACAGCGATTCTTCTTTTAACATGCGTGGATTCTTATTTTCTTGAGCTGCAAACTTGTGCAACTTCCAATCCATCCACTTTTCAATCTCCTTCTTAGTTGGTATCCACTTATGCCACATCACAAATTCGTCAGATAGATCTCGATCCCGACAACATAACCATTTGTTGTCTTGAGGGGGCTTGGACCCAGGTTCAAAGTTAGCTGCACTAACCAACTAAACCCTACACTACCACCCCATTCGGAAATAACCCACGTAGTGCAGGTTGCAGTCTCACCCGAGGCAATATTGGGGGATGCTAGAACCAAGTTTTTGCATGCAAAGGACTATGTGATGTGTTTCTGTTAAAGTTAGGGCTTTATCCCGACCTTCGCAAACCCTAACCCTTAAAACCTAGAAATTACAACAACTAATAGTTAGCATATCTAAACCATTCACAGATTGTACTAAACATTCATAACGTCATGTAAATGAACATTTCTACTTCTTCGCTCATCTATTAAATACTTTTCCAGATTAATTACATTCAACAGATCAACAATACAATAATTTCATAAATAAAAAAATAACACACTCATACACATATAATTCTTCAAAACTAGCCTTTATTATGCTTAGATATTTAATTATAGTCTTTTCCAAACCTACGCTCACAGCTACAGGGGCCTGCACACTCAGGTGTGGAGTTACCAAGGTCTCCATGCACATAGCTACAAGAGCCTTCCCCTTTCCCTAAGTATAGAAAATAGATCGAAATATTTCACTTCTATATTTTTTTAGATCATGGATATCTCTATGACTCTTCTATGACTCCTTTTTATATCCTTCTTCATTACAATACCATGGTCCGCGAACCATGGGCGGGTCACAAAACAATGTGACTCTTAACAAAATAAGGGGCTTTGACCTTCCTAAAGCCCTTTTGAATCCTATCAACCTGTGCTACTCGCGCTCCACTCCTCAAAATGCAAAGACTTTAAAATATTAACCAAACTTTACAAACTTTGACCCTAGGGGACCCCGTCCCAACAATAATACCACATGCACAACATGTACAGAGTACCACCTATACACAACAGCACTTGCACAATGTGTACACAACATCACATGTACACGACACCACCTGCACAATGTGTAGACAATGCCACATGTACACTCCACCACCTGTACAACATGTACACAATACCACATGTACACAAGACCACATGCACAACATGTACATGACAACACATGTAGACAACATCACATGTATGACATGTACACAACATCATCTGCACAACACCATATGTACAATATGCACATGATACCACATGCTCACAACACCACTTGTACAATATGTACATGACACCACATGCTCACAACACCATTTGTACAATCATGCACACAATACCATATGTACATAGAACCACATGTACAACATGCACACAAAACAATATGTATGAACTACGTATACAACATATACAGAGAACCCTATGTACACAACACTACATATCCAACATATGAATACAACACCACATATCCATCATGCACACAATACAATATGTACACAACACCACATATCCAACATGTACATAGCACCATCTAAACCAAGCACTGCATATGCAATATATGTACAACTGTATATGTACCACCCTGTACATAACAATGCATAAACAACATGTAAGCACACTATATATACACAACATCACATGCACACAATATCACAAATGCAATATGTACAACATATACAACATATGCACAATAGCAGTACCACACATCCAAAACCACACTATCTCTACCGAGAAACCTTGCTTCCAGTATCTTATCCATCTTTGTCCCAACATTTCGCAGACCACACCACTTTCATTTCACTGATGTATCCCTTGATATAGCCTACCCATAACATAGACATAATATAATCACATAATATCAACTCATAACCACATGATACTCACCTCATGGATTTGTCAGGGAAGACGAGGAACCTCTTCATGCCATTCACCTACATAAGAAATCATTCTTCCACAAGAGTGATCCCTGATGACCCTATCAAACAATGACATACATACATGAATACATATATACATATACATAAACATTGGCATAAACAATCATGATCCTGTCAGACAACGATATGCATACATACACATACATACATATAAACATCAACATAAAATAATAATGATCTAGTTAATCAATGACATACATACATTCATATGTACACATAAAAATTAGCATAAAATAATCATGATCTATGATGACCCTGTCAGACATGACATACATAGATGTATACACATATAAACATCAACATAATCATGATCACAACATAATTACTAGTTATCATAAGGTCAAGGTTAAGAGAACTCCCTTTATGCATGCAACACATGCACAACAACGAGAACAACAATTCCCAACATATCCAAGGCATATGACACCTAAAATCCATTGACCTTACCTTTCTTTACTACCTTTACCATGACTATCTCGTCATCGCCTATTTACACCAATAGACCCAACCAGTCCAACTGGTTGTCATACTATTGCCTTCAACTTCCTTTATACATGCACTAGCTTCATCTGAGTCTTACATTGCCTATCGGATTTCATTCAACTCTCTCTAAGCTCCACTAGCTTTCCTCTTTCCCAACCAATTCCCAAGACTCAAAACTTAAAAGGAAAGCACAAGAAACAAAAAAAAGAAAACGATGAAACCAATAACAATATAACACCACAAAAAATGTGGCATGATCATGCACTAGACATAACAAAACTGTAAATCAAGTGCAAGAAAATCACAAAATACCAAAAGCACAAGACTAACAACATACACCATGACTCAATCCCCATGGTTCTCAGTGCTTCCAAAGGAAAACTCAACGTGAGTCTTCTACAATATTTCATGGAAATCTCTTTGTCATGCAATCTCATGCATCATATTGTCGTGAACACATAATTTTCAGTGCATAATAAACATAACAACATACTAGTTACCTTACCTTGTTGTGCCAGGCACATTTCCTTGTAACTGAACACGTCCACGCCATCTCTCATGGGGCTGCAATTCCCTTGACGAATCCATCCATAAATGGAAACTCGCTGATAAACTTGTCAAATACAAGTTCATGACTATGACAGATATGCACATAATGTCAGACAAAATCAAGGTTAAGAAGACTTCCTATATGCAAAGCACTCATTCATTTGGAATTAGGGTTTCCAAACATAGTGAAAGGAATTATACCTTTTTCCTTTGTTGGAATTGAGGCTTACTATGTGTTGTCACATCACCCAATTGTTAGTTATATAAACACATCAACTATTACCTTGTAAAGCTAATACCAAGCATGTTTCCCTGCAACTGCTCACACATGTCAGTTGCACATTTTAAATATCAAGACATCATGTATATTAATATAAAATCAACCTTTACCAATTCTAACAACCATGTCATAATCAACAATCAACTCACATTCATCAGTTATAATACATAATGCTACAACTATCACCTACTTACACTCAAGTATATATCAATTATCCAACACATATGCGTTAGTAAAACCATCTTAAAACAAGATCATTTGAACACATATTCATATTATGCATTTCATCAAATATTCAACCAACTATAAATGCACCATGTTAGATAAATCAACTAGACGACATAATAGACACCAAACACTCAAACATCAAATAAATGACATAATCAAATAGTCAAGCACCAAATATATGACATAAGAAAACTCATACTTTAATGTATATCAAGGGAGGCTATCTTGTTTGCACAATCAATCCAGATTAGCATGATATAACTCCACGACCTAACAGCTCAAACATAAATAGGGTCATGATATCCATAACAACATTAGCTAACATGTTCACATTATAAACTCATAAACTATTATCATTCATACATAATAATCACTTTTGCACAATTAGTCTAGATTAGTATGACAATATCACAAAATATTAACTCATACCTAAATTTCATAACCCTAACCATATGCATAGCCCAATCCAAATTACTATGATACATATAACATCAAGATCTTAATGTAATAACCCTAATCATCAAGTTACTAGCATATAACAACAACAAGTTATATATCATGCTTATCAACAACATATAACCTAATCATCAAGATAAATATCATATAACAACAACAATTTAGCCTATGACATACTAATCAACAACATATAGTAAATCATCAAGTTATCTATCCTAAAACAATAATAGCAATGCATACCACCACATGTTACTAACATTCATGACTAACCGACACCTATGCATATGACCACACTAATCAAATAACTTTTATCATGTATGTAACCATAACATCAATAAGATGAAAGGCATACACATAACCATAATGTGTATGACAATCCTTAACCTATATACCTACATGCCCAAGATACAAACATGTATGACAACATGCTCTTGCCTCGAGGGCCAATGCTACAACTTCATTTTGATGATATGCATCTCCTTCTCTATCTCAACCAACACATCAACATCATAACATACCAACAACATCATGATGACCTAACATGCATACAATGACCTCGTGGACAATAACCTTAACCACAACAATGCATGCATAATAGCATATGGACACTGACATGCATTCATGACTAAGAATCCCAACAAAAACATCATCGACCTTCACATGGTGACATAAATACAACCATGATCAACACGATGCAAAAAAAACAAGCACATAGACCACAAGGATGATTAAACATGTGCAATCGAAATGAATGCATAACCAACACACCACCCATCCAGTCCAAGGGATGAACCATGATCTGACACCACTCTGTAACACCGTTCTCCCATATCTACCCAAGTAACTGGCCAACCAAGGTAAACATGTGACGAGAGGCTACTATAATATGATTCAACATCCTAGGTGTCCTTAAGGAAGTGGAATCGACGGAAACACATCAAACATACCTTTAACATCAACAACAACACTCCTAGGAGCCATCCCAACCACACAGGTATCATGCCCCTAGGTCCCACTGAGTTTTTAAGCTATTAAAACTCTAGACGCTCCCATGCTATGGGAATGTCGACATCTAGAGAGCTCTGGAAGCTCCCATAAGCCTGCATGCCTGTGTCTAGGGATTATTTCTAGCAGACCTTTGTAGAGTCTATGAGATTTAAGGCACTTTTCAAGCCCATAATTTCGTCCACTGCTCAGAACTTGTTGTAACTTCCGGAATATATTAAACACATGATGACAAGACTAATAAACTAAAAAAAGACTCTAGGACTAGGCCTGGCCATCCCCAACTGGGACTGACATTTTTTCAAACACTTGGAATAAATGCAATCTACATGTCTACGATACAAGACAGAGCATGAATGGATGAAAACTCTTATGAGACATGAAAAGAAGGATCACCCCCTTCTCCCTTGAACATTTTTGACATCAATTATGTCTTTCATTCATCATTTTGACAATTACAAGTAAATACATGAAATAACCATGACATGAACCAATCAATTAACCATGCTTATAACCAGCATAAAACCATGGAAATAACAATGAGATAAAAACCATTAAATCCACATATAAATAAGTAAAAAAGCAAGAGAACTTAGATTTCATTAAACATAGGAAAATCCAACCAAGTTTGGGACTTCCATGTACCAGCCAACTGTAGACATGGTTGAACCAAATTGTTCTTTCAGTCAGTCATCCTCATGCCATATTCCAAGCATGAATGTGGGATCTCATAAAGACATCAACCAAAACCATCCAGGGTTTACAGGGGCCAACCACCTCAACCCATCAAACAATGATTCCACCTACCGTCAGAAATCACAAGAACCATCATCGGATTGGTCTCTACCCAAGCCTTCCAGGGCTCCAAAGCATTTGTTCCGAATCGACTTCCAGGACTAGTAACTCAACCCACGACTGTTGCTTGGCTCTAGAGAATTTTTCCAACCAAGGCTTGAGGATTAGCAACTCAACCCATATCATTTCTGAGCTTCCAAAGCGTTTGTCCAACCAAGCCTTCCAGGACTAGTAACTCAACCCAAGTTGATACAGGGCTTCTAGAGTGTTTTTCCAACCAAGGCTTTAACACTAATAACTCAACCCAACCTGTTATAGGGCTTCGAGAGCGTTTTTCCAACTAAGGCTCTGGGAACTAATAACTCAACCCAAGCTAAAGGAAACATGAGAACCAACTAGAAAAACAAAGAAATGAACCCACAACGCCATGGCTATCCACAAAATGGCAAGGCTAGGAAAATCCACTATCAATTTAGGAAATCCTCCATGTCGATGACAGATCATAACCAAGAAACCACATGTATGTGCCATGCATGCCAAAGTTGGTGAGAAAAACATACATGTAACTATGTACCTACAAGAAAAACATGTTGTAGTTGTTGATCCTGATGTCCTCTGACGATTTCCTTCTCTTCCTTTGCCTTCTTGCTCCAAAACTCCAAGTATGCCACACTCCTCCAAGTGTTCTCCAAGAAAACTCTAAGTGTCCAAGAGTATGAAAGAGAGAGAATAGAGAGAGAGAGATCTAAAACTAAGCTGATCAGGCTTACCCACTGATCCTCTAAAGCCTTTTTATCAATGAGGCCTCTATTTTCTTCATTTTCCATTATTTTCTTAAATAAAGTGCCAATTAATGCGTTATGCCTTTCCAAAGCCTTTCCATTTCTTTTTCCATTTTCCTTTAGCCATAATAACCGAAATGAACACCCACTAGGATGTTTTCCCCACCATTCAGCTTGGAATACCTGTCCCATGACCATGGTCTTATATTTTTACATGGATTTTTAACCAGGGTTGTTACACGATTAATGATATGTAGATATATTTTGTTTAATAAATAGTTATTAATGTAGTATAACTATAAGAATTTAAGAAGAAAGATCCAATTATTCTCATGGATGTATAGTTCTTGTCAACTTGCCAAAATTTCTTAAGAAGATAGGATGTGACCTCACTTTTTATTATTTTTAAAATGGATAAAATCACCACCTTTTGACTAGACATTAGTGTGGATCCATATTAAGTCTAAATTTATTATGCATTGAGAGTGGTCAAATCCCTTAAGGTTCAAACATTTCCTCAAGTTTTGTACTCTAAAAAATGTTTTCACTTCATATAGGAATTCATCCCTCTCTTCTTACATGATATATTTGTAGTTAAGATGGATTTTCACTCATATATATGTGTGTGTGTGTGTGTAAAGATGATATTGAAATATTTTACACTCTCATATATATATGTGTGTGTGTGTAAAGTTGATATCGAAATATTTTACACTCTCATATATGTGTGTGTGTGTGAAGTTGATATTGAAATATTTTACTTAAGGTGGAAATTGAAATGTATCATTTATTACAAATTACTTTTATTATTTGTATAATATAATAGAAGAAATATATAACACTAACACAGATCCATCACAATCTTAGACTTGTGAAGTGTCAATGAGGATAATCCCTAAAGTGAATTCCTTTTTAGAGTGTAAATACTTGATAGAATGCTTGAACCTTGGGTGATTTGATCTCTCCTTGAAATTGATATATATAGTGATAATATGGATGCATGATGATTTAATTATTCTTTTAACATTATGAAAATTAATATACTTTTGATTTTATTTAATTTGTTAATCTTTATTTCTTTCCCAAGGAAAAAAATTAGCTTTTCATTTCATAAAGAAACCTAAAGGTACATTATGTTTACACAAGTAACACTTAAGAGAAGGTATGTCCTAATAATAGTAAAGAGATGATTTTCAAAATATATTAAAATAAATTCCCTAAAAAAGAGGATTAGGTACCCTCATTTACACTTTTATTCGTCATATTTTTTAAACGATGTTCCTTCCTGACATACTTGTTCCAACTTAAGTAAATTCCAAATGAATTTTTTCTAGAGTTGAATCCCAATTTCAAAGGTTTTAAGGGATTGCAAATTCCTTCTTGAAATCCACGTTATTAGATTCACGTGCTCTCTTCATCGCTCCCTAATGAAGTTTCATTTGCATCTTCAATCCTCATGGGGTATACCATTATAGATTGCGTTTTTCTCCATTCTTTAAGGTGGAGGTTGATTCTATAATCAAATATTTAGGACTAGCATTGATATGTTTTGTTGGAGATGTTTCTTGCAAGTTTTCTATAGGGTAATCATCTCAATCATCCAAATACAAAATTTTTAGAGATTTTCATGTCTTTTGTTTCAATTTGGGACTCTTTTTCCATTTCGAGTGAGCTCACACTTGAGGGTAACAATCCTAAAGATGGCCTATTTATTGAAGTTTCCAACATGAAAAAATTGCATTCTCATAATATAAAACTTAATTCCTTCAGTTTTTTACCCATTTTAGATTTTTTTTTTTTGGTGGCTCTTCAACGATATCAAATTCAACATATATTTGGGCATATGGAAGTATACTTATTTGAGTATGATCAATATCTATTTTTATAAATATTCCCTAGGGATTATAAATATATCCAATCATTGTTGAATACCACAAATGTATGGGTAGATTGGGAAGATGGACCTAAAAAGGCATTGTGGTGACATTCACGGTGGTAGGGTTGAATCCTAGGAATGGTAGAGTAAAATATAGACTTGATTTACCCTAGAACTAGGGTCCTTGCTCATGTAGTTTCTAATAATTGGCAAGGTTTGTAAGTAAACAATGAAGAAACCTTTTGAACATAAATGGATATTATAGTCTTTCCTCTAATTGGAATGGGTCTAATGGAACAACTTAGAGGTTGGAGGCCAAAATCCATTAAATCAACATATTATTGCATTATGAGTATAGGAAGATAGTAGCTCAGAGACCACAACCTCCTTATTTTTAATTCTAAACTCTCATATATTTTTCCATGATATAGGAATTAAGTGGATTGACGAAAGTAGTTATTTAAGGTTCATTGTTGATCACATCCTTAAAGTGTTAGATATAGGTTGACATTGATGACAAAGGCAAAGATCATATTGTAAGTAGGTTGATGGAAAAAGAAAAGACCTAAGTGTAAGCAAGTTGACAAAGGTACACAAAATTTAGAGTCATTTTAAATATAGTATATCATCTTAAGTGATTTTGGAAACTATTCAGATGGATAGAGCTCTAAAATATCTGGGCCAATGGTATATGGAAGTCCAAAAAATATCTCCTGGATCGAAAGTTATTGATGGTCAAAGTTTTGAGGGTGAAAGTAAAAGTTGATCAGGGCCAAAGACCCCTTAGCACAATCACTGTACATGTGGAAACCAAGAAGGCACACACATGGACTACGTAACTCTAACAGATGTTCCTCGAAATTTACAAATAATATTGTGATTCATGTTGTGAATCAAATGAAGAGGAATCTCAAGAGAGGTTGAGGAAAGTATAAAGGTAAGCTACATTTTAAGTGCTTTAACTGTGGTATAGTTGGTCACTATGCTTCCAACTGTCCTGAAAAGAAGAAAAACGAATACGACCTTAGAGAGAAGTTTAGGAAAATGTAAAAGGACATAAATAAGGCTAAGAAGAGGAGTCTCTATATCCAAGATTATAGCTCCTCTGAAAGTGAAATCAACCATTCATTAGATCAGGAGAAAACCTATGAAATTTGAAAGGTATTTTTGTTCTTGGCCATAGATAATCTAGAAGTAGAAGTTGTTGATTCTTGTAATAGCCTCCTCCCACATTTACCAAAGTTAACCAGTACACTAGGGTAAACATGGATGAGAGGCTATTATGATTTGATTCAACTCCCATGTATAGTTAAGGAATTGGAACCGACAAAACAAAACCATTATGACCTTCTACACATGCTACAAAACCTTAAGGAGTCAACCAACCCTTCCAGGTGACAAACCCTTGAGACAACTTGAAATTCCACTAATATGGACCCTTAGCCACTCCCATGACAAACCATGCATGTGACTGAGGCATTCAAGTCACTCCCACAACAAGGCATGCTAGCGACTGTGGAATTTTTCAGCCAGTTCTAAGCCAGCGACCCTAGATTGTGTGCCCCTTTTTCAGGGTCAAGACTCAGGCCACTGCCCAAAACTTCATGAAATTTTCAGGAATGATAAATAACAATGGAATAAGGCTTAATGTAATCATCGGTATAAGTACTAGCCATGACAAAAATTTAATCAAAAATGTCACAAATATGTAATCTACAGGTCATAACAACATATCTGAGCATAGGGGTCTCATACTTATCTGAGATTCGTAAAGAAACATTATTTCTCTATCACAATAGTTTCATTATCATCTATTAGGTCATATATTCATTTTAAATTCATTTGAAAATCAAAACATGATGAGAACCATACATCAAGTATGTCATAAAACCTACTCATAACCAACATATAACCAACAAAAATAACAAGGATATAACAACCATAAGAATCACATACTAGTACAATTACACATCAAATGACACGGAGAAAGAGCTCTTATTAATGAATGCATAATGCAACCAGGTCTGGGACTTCCACGAACCACCCAACCATATATTGCGCTAAACCAAATATTGCTTTCAACTAATCACCCTCGTGCCATATTCCAAGCATGAATGTGGGACTCACAATAAAACCAACCAGAGATTCTCGAGGCCAAACCACCTCAAGCCTCATCAATAGAACCAATATTTACCACAATTACCATCGGATCACTAGGCCCTAAACAAGCATGGATACCTTCGGATCTATCCACCTAAGGTGTGAGGAATTTGTTTGTCTCAACCTCTCGAATTTATTGTGTATCCCGCTATTACTGGTCAATGGATTCCTAGGCCTACAATGTCACCACCCTTTTGGATTTACCATGTATCCCACCATTACCGGTCAAGGGATCCCTGGGCCCAATCAAGGGTATTCAGCACTGAGCTTTATCTTGTATCATGTCATTCACCAGTCAGGGAATTCCTAGGCTCAATCGAGGTGTTCACAACTAGGCTTTACCGTGTATCCCATCCCAGGATTTCTAGGCCTTGCGAATAATGCTAAGACCACCCCACTCAACTTAGAGTCCATCTAACAATCCAACTCAACAAAAACAAGAGAATTTCGTCACACCATGGCTATCCAGAAATGGAAAGGAAACGCTGAAGAACATTGTCACCGCTAGAAAAACCCATGCCAATGACAATAAGAGAACCAAGAGCACACATTCATGTGTCATTCATGCCACATATAGCACGGAAATCGCACATGCAAATCAATACCTTCAAGTAATCCCGATGTATTTGCTTGATCCTGCTCTTCCTTGCTTGATCTTTGCTTCCCTTTGACTTCTTTTTCCTTTCTTTTCTTTTCTTGATCCAAAGCTAGGATTCTTCCAAAATGATCTAAGTGTCCAAGAGTATGAGGGAGATAGAGTAGAGGGAAAGAGCTCCCAAAAATGAATGACAAAAAGGTACCAACTGATCCTTATAAGCCTTTTTATTATTGAGGCCCCTATTTTCTTCATTTTTCTCCTCGCATGCAACATGTGACCTTTCACCTTCCTTTTCTCCTAATTTCCATTATTTTCATAAATTAAATGCCAATTAATGCCTCATGCCTTTCCAAATCCTTTGCCATTGCATTTTCTAATTTCTTTAGCCATAATAAACCAAATGAACACCCACACTTGGATGTTTTTGCCCAAAATCCAGCTTGGATTTTTTGACTAGCGTTATTACAGAACCCTCCCCCTTAGGGGAACACCATCCTCAGTGTTCAATGAGACCTACAACTAACAAAACCTGCTGAAAAAAATAAAATAAAATAAAAATAAAAATAAAAAAAACACCTATGGAGCTTTATAACTTAGCTCGTTGTAACATGACAACCATACCACTTATTGGAGCTTTATAACACAACTCATGACAATATTTACATCCATATACATATATACATATACCAAAACATATGCCAAAAACATTCGCTCAACCAATGAATAGAGAAGGATACATAGTCTGCATCTGATCCGCCATCTCCCACGTAGCTTCATCGAGCCCAAAGTGCTTCCACTGCACTTTAACCTGCTCGATTGTTTAGTTCCAAAGCATGAACATATTTTTCTACAATATACACTGAGGTTCCAGTAGGAATTATCCTTTTGGATCCACCTGTAATATAGACCAGTCAATCACATGATCAACATATTTAGCATACTTCTTAAGCAATAACACATGGAAAACATCTTGGACTTTCACTATCGGAGGCAGTGCAAGTCAATAGGCTATTGGTCCAATCCTTTCAAGAATCTTGAAAGGTCCACAAAACCGAGGTGCTAGCTTATCACACGATCCAATCCTCAAGTATCTCTTCTTCGATTTGATGCGCAAGTACACCTGAAACTCCTTAAACAACCTGTTGCAATCTGCATAAAAAAAATTCTTATCCTCTGTTTCCTTTAGATTCTTCTTGATTACCTGCATTTCCTGTTCCATATTCATCAACATATCCAGTCTAATCAACACCTTGTTCACTGGATCACTCCAACTGATGGGGGTATTACAACCATGCCCATAGAATGCCTCAAACAGACTCGTCCTCAATGACTCATAATGACCATTATTATAAGCGAACTCAACAAATGTAAGGTACTCCTTCCATCTCCTCTGCTCATCCATCACATACATCCTCAAAATTTCCTCCAATATCCTATTGACCCTCTATGTCTTTCCATGTGTCTGTGGATGATAAGTTGTACTGAAGGCCAACTTTGTCCCCAAACCTGCAAACAACTCCTTCCAAAACTTGGAAGTGAACTTAGCCTCCATGTGTGATACAATATTTCTTAGAACACCATACAACCTCACTACATCTTTGATGAATACCTGTGCCACATTACTAGCTGAATATGTACATTTTACAGGAATGAAGTGTGCTACCCTTATCAACTTGTCTACCACAATCATGATGGAATCATGATGTTATATGTCCTCAGAAAATCTATGATGAAATCCATCGAAATGACCTCCCACTTCAACTCTAAAATCAGAATCGACTATAGTAGTCCACCTAGATGCTTATACTCTAATTTCACATGTTGATAATCCAAACATCTAGCCACAAAATCTACCATGTACTTCTTCATATTCAACCAATGATAAAACTTCTTCACTACTATTAATGTCTTCTGGTATCCTGGGTGACCTGAATACAATTTTTCATGAAACTCTCAAAAGATATTCTTCTTGAGCTCATTGTTTTCTGGAACATATATCCTGTCCCTAAATCTGATCAAACCACTTGTTATAAGATGATAATGCACACCCTTCTCATGTGTACCATATTGTAACTTGTGCATAAGCTCCATGTACTTCTCATCCTACTGTCCTTCCTGTAAAATCTAATCTTGTAATTATGTCCCATAAGGACTCATAACCACTATATGATTCACCTGTATCCTCTTGCTAAGAGCATCTGCAACCCTATTCTCTTTACCTTTAATGTACCTGATCTCAAATTCAAACTCACTAATCGTGGCCAACCATCTAACTTTCCTGGAATTCAAATTCAGTTGGTCAAACAAGTATCTCAATCCACTCTGATCGCTCATCAATAAAAATCTAATGCCAAGAAGATAATGTATCCACATATTCAATGCATGGATGATCGCTTCCAACTCAAGAACATGTGTCAGATAATTTTTCTCATGCTCATTCAGTTTCCATGAATCATAACACACTACTTGTCCTTCCTACATAAGCACTCCACCAAGTCCCCTCTTGCAATCATCTTTACACACCAAAAACTCTTTTTCTGGATCTACAATCTTTAAAACTTGAGCATTTTTCAACAACTGCTTCAATTTCTCAAAACTTGTTGCACATTCCTCAACCCATTCACATTTCGTACCTTGCCTCTGCAGTGACATAATAGGATATTCAATGTGAAATAAGTTCTTGATGAACCTCCTATAATAACCTTCTATCCCCATAAATGATATTACCTTATCCACATTTCTTGGAGCTTCCCACTCCATGAAAACTCTTATCTTCTTTGGATCCACTGCTATACCTTCCTTGGAAATAACATGTCCCAAGTATTGTACCTCTGTCTGAAATAAATTGCATTGACTGAGATTAGCATACAATTGATGCTCTCTCAAAAATCTCAATATTGTTGCTAAGTGTTCGGCATGCTCTTCCTCATTCTTAGAATATATCAATATGTCATCAATGAATACAATAACAAACTTGTCCATATAAGGATGCAACACATTATTCATCAAACACATAAAAATAGTCGGGCATTAGTTAAACCAATTGGAACTACAAAAAAATCATATTGCCCATACTTGGTCTAGAAAAAATTCTTATAGATTTCCTCTTCTTTAATGCTTACATGATGATATCCATATCTCAAGTCAATCGTCGAGAACACTACTACTCCTTTTAGTTGGTTAAACAAGTCATCAATCCTTGGCAACGAATACATTTTCTTGATGGTCACCTTGTTCAATTTCCTATAATCAATGCATAACCTGAGAGTACCATCCTTCTTATTCACACACAACATTGGTGCACCCTAAGGCGATGCACTTGGCCTAATGTATCCTTTTCCAAGTATTTCCTTCAACTGCAATTTCAATTCTACTAACTCTAGTGTGCTCATCATGTATGGTGCCTTTGATGATGGTGCTTCCCTTGATACCAACTCAATGGAGAAGTCTTGATCTGGATTTAAATAGGAACGCAAAAAATTACAGAGATAACCAAAAACACAGAGATGCAGCGGAAATAATACTTAATTTCATTCATGTAAATTATTGAAATATGCTTATAAACAGAAATGTAAATAAATTAGCCAGGGCGATGGTAGCTTATCTCTGAGAAGAGATGTGTTGACTACATGCCTCTGAACTGTCTTACAGTGATGCTCAAAGGCCTATTTATTGTTGAGAAACAATGGAAAACGCTAAACATCCAAAAACCTAACCCTGGAAGATGAAACGCCAAATTGTGGGCCCCATTTGGGTAAATTGGTACATCAACTTCCCGGGGTCGTAACTTTGGCATACGATCTCTGTTTGACGTGCACAATATCTCGTTAGAAATATCTATCTGAGAAATAGAACTATGGGAAGAGAAACATTAAACCATGGACCCATGTTTCTCCCACTTTCCCCAAAAAACGTCATTTAGGGCCTCAAAATGGCTCTGGAAGTTCACAACACGAAAAACTGCTAAAAATAGTAAACTGTGTTACAATTAAGGAAATTGAAAGAATGAAAGAAACAATGGTGGGGGTCCAAGTGGACTTGGTGAGTGGCCACCAATATCCACCTAGATCATTCCTCCCCCCTTAGGAAGAAATGGTCCCCATTGTGTTCAGTTCCTCCATGAGATGAGGAAACTTCTGCTGAACTTGGTCCCTAGTGAGCCACTTGCCTTGATGAAGGAGTTGGTTTGCTTTGACAACTCAATACAGTTGGATATTCTGCTGGTGAGTGTGCTTTATCTGTGTGTCCATGATTCGATCAGTTGCAGCTTGTGCCATGCAATCTGGATTTAACTCTGTGGGTGTGAGTTTTTCTGCATTGTTGGATGTGTCTAGTAATGGTGGAAAGTATGGCTGAAGGTAGTCAACATTGAACACTAGATGCAGGCTAAGGAAAGGGGGAATTCGGAGCTCAAATGCATTGTCTCCCACAGCCTTGGTAATGGTGTAAAGACCATATCGGAGTGGTCTAAGTTTTTGATAGGCTCTGGTAATACATTCCTTTTGCAAATGCAACCAGACTTTGTCACCCACCTGAAACCTGTGTGGCACTCGATGTTGATCATGTCGCTGCTTGTACTTAGCATTTGATTTCTCCAGAATTTCATGGACCTACTGGTGAATATGTTGGATGTGCTCAATGAAGTTGCTTGCATTATCTGTTTCAGACTGGACATGAGCCAAACTAGCGTGAGTAGCTACAATGGCTTGGCCACATCAATGGGACATAGTGGCTAGAATCCCAAGCCCACCTGAAAAAGGCAGTGGCCAGTGGAGTTGTGGAGAGCCCTGTTGTAGCTGTGCTGAACATAGGGGAGGCTCTTGTCCCATGTACGTAGATGCTTTGAGTTGTACATGCACAGAATGTGTATGATCATCCTGTTGACAACCTCTGTCTGGCCATCAGTTTGAGGATGGAAGGTTGTTGACTTAGTGAGTTTGGTGTCCAACATCGACCAGAGACTAAACCAAAATGTACTGAGGAACCTATTGTCCCAATCTGAGATGATAGACTGTGGGATCCCAAAGTGTATCGACACTCGTTCAAAGAAGAGTCTAGCAGTGGCTTCTGCTGTGATATTCTTCTTGCAGGCTATCATAATGGCCATCTTTGAGAACCTATCGACGACCACAAAAATAGTTGTTTCCATGCTTAGTGGAAGGAAGGCTTGACATGTAATCCATGGATATGGATTCCTAAGGTCGACTAGGGGTAGGCAGTGGGGTATAGAAGCCTTGCTTCTTGATGGTCGGTTTGGCAATGGTGCAGGCAGTGCATGGTCTGATGTACTTCCCGACATCTTGTCAAATATTTGGCCAATAGAAATATTTCTGCAGTACAATCAACATTTTCTCGACCCCAAAATGCCCAGTAGCTCGATTGTAGTGTGCTTCCCAAATCATCCTGCACAATCGCTTGAAGGAACACAAAGGTGACCCAGGTGGCATAACAGGGCATCCTGGAGGCGAAAATCTGGAACATGCTAACCCTCCAAGAGTGTATGGTATGTGTGACCGAATGCTGGGTCGCTTTTGTAGAGAAGTGGCCAATCAAAAGTCTCGTGCCCAAAAGTGTTGAGCACGGTGGTTAATGCCATGATAGGTGGTCCATTGAGGCAATCTGCAACATTATTAGTGTTGCCCTTCTTATACTTGATATTCAAATGGAACTGTTGTATGTATGTGGACCACTTCTAATGGTGATCATTCTACAATTTCCCTTGGGTCTGTATGAATTGCAGGGGTCGATGGTCTGTGTGGATGACTGTTTACTTCCCCAAAATGCAATGCTTCCATTATCGGCGGGCCTGCACAATGGAATACATCTCTTTGTCATAAGTGGGATACTTCCAGACTGTTTCTAAAAGTGCCTCACTGTGATATGCCACTGGATGCTCGTGTTGAGTAAGGACTGACCCAATAGCATAGTCAGAGGCATCTGTCTCGACCTCAAATGGTTGTTGCAAGTCTGTGTTGGAAATAATACTGAGAGGGGGGGGGTCGAATCAGTATTACCTAGTCAATAATTTCTTTTTCAAACCCAGAACATATGCGCTACTTCAGTTAGATAAAAACGCGTATATACGCAACTACAGATGAGGAAACCGCGTATACCATGCAGACTTATAATTTAATTTATTCTACAGATATTGATCATTAATCTATGCATCAGAACCATATAAACAGTAACCAGGAACAGTAAAACAGAGCAGAAGACAATCACACACAAGAACACAAGATATAAGGTGGAAACCCAATGTGGGTGAAAACCACTTGCTGCAATTC